>OX940987.1:35553563-35647832 GCA_954871275.1 Leptopterna dolabrata
CGCCAGATTTCTCTGGCTATGAAATGGAAATTCTATGGATATTCAATATTATAGTAGAGCATCCATGGTGTGCTCCATAGACCAAGCATGTTATCGGAATAAAGTGACAGTAATCGATGTCCTGCAATCGAAATCGAAACCTAGGCTCCTGAAACTGGTAGGTAGGTTCTGGGTCCTGGGACCTAGTGTCGCCATGGCAACTGAGAAAATTGGCACATCCGCGCATGCCCAGTCGAGTAAAAATGTTGTTCGCCTCACCCACTTTGGTTCTGTCCCCAAAATCTGATTTCTACTCCAAAATCGTTCGTTTTCATAATCGATTCGATCCCTTCGATTCAGTTTGTTATTGTTGTTGTTGTTTTTCTTGAGGGTGCCGCGAAGGAACACTGTTCACCACACAGTGGTGGTTAGAGGTGGCGTTTTTTCTTCTTGTGCATTCAATTCAATTTGTCATCTCGATGCGAGATGCTACTTCGTCTTCTGATTTGTTTTTGTTGTCATGTGAATTATATTCGCTTTCTCTGTTGAGCAGTTGTCAGTTTTTAATTTTTTGCGTCAAATTGTGGGTGTTTTGCGTTCGGTCCGGTTCCAATGAGAGATTTGTATTCGTGGTACCTACGTACGTTTTGTCCTGTTTGCTGTTTGTGGTCTTGTGGATTGATCGGCGTCCTAACACACAGATAACTACCCAGCTTCTAGTCAACAGCTTCTCCGTTCAAGTAGGTACCGGCCGAAAGGTCATTGTTTTGTTATATTTTAGTTTACTACATTTGTATAACACATGAATTCGATGGCTAATTTGCAGTAGAAATTGTGGGCGTTTTCGTAAGTCAATAGAGTGTTGATTGAAAGATGTAAGCTCTGCGGAATATCACTCATTCAGTAAATAAGGGAAGGGTGTTGAAGCCTTGGGGTATTTTGTAGACAACTCTGTTGGTTTTGTGTTCTGGTTTGGTGCCCCACCGTTTTCAGAGCCCACGCACCGCTACTGTGGACAACCTAAAATTTTCTTTTCCATACCTCGAATCTGACTCGCTACTTTATCACAGTAATCTCAAATAGGCGCGCTAATCAAATTAACAAGGCCATTTCACACCATTTCGGCGATCAACTCGAATCATTAGAATTTTAGAGTTTTAGGCACCTATGTATAAGTTATCAGTTTGTACTGCGGTTTAATAAGTTCCTCCAGTGAATTTATTCCGTGTCGGTAACCCTCATATCCAACCGAGGCCCCGTCAATAGAGCCGGTTATCGCTTTTAAGAATCTCCGCCCCTACCGCAATATCTCCGTCGCGTTGGGAGGTATTTCTCAATTTTTCCCCTCTCACCTGCCAACTGTTCAGGCGTCGAGCTGTCAACCTACTGGCGTGCGGCACGAGCCCCCCCCCCAACAACAACATTTCACAAACCTCACCAACGGGTTTTCGATGCCTGACCTCAGCGATAAGAACTGCATTCAGAGTGGAAACCATGTGCGAGGGTCGGACTCCGTCCCAGGACGTGGATAACGCATTTATTTCGCAAACGGTCGATACCACTACGAATATCGCGAATGAAAGGGGGGGCCTTGGTACAGGTACCTACTAAACCACGAACAGACACAATCAAACGAAGACCGAAGGACGAGAAGACCGAATATGAAGTCAATTTTGACCAAGGAGTGGAAAATTGAAGTTCAAACGATGTTTCAGCCTTAAATTTACGTTAATGTTGGTCCAATATGCGGTCGTTCTTCCGCACACAGTTTGTTTCCCCATTTGGGAACAAATTTGGGTCCCAGTTGTGCTCCAAAGCTCGGCAGCCCGATCGGACTACACCCAGGGACGTTATGGGAGAAAAATAAGTGTAAAAATAGGGGTTTTCGACGTTTTTTGAGGTTTCAGTGAACACGAGCTGGTTATATATCGTTTTCCATGGTTGTGAGGGCGAGAAGACCGAATGTGAAGTTGATTTTGACCAGAGGGAAGAATTGCAGGTGTAACAACGGCTAAGCTCCCGAAATTCACTTTTTATTAGTCAAAAACCTGGGAAATTGTCCGAAATCACCATAATTTGTATAATAAAACTAGAAGTAATATTAGGGTGAAGCAAGACAATTAATTAGCACTGTCAATGTTCAAAATAATCTGTAACAAAAAGGGAGCCCAGGGCGTGTTTTTGGAGGCCAAAATTGGTGGAAACCATCTTAAATAACTATTACAATTACTGCGCATGAAAGAAACAATAAGTGAACAGCAACATTTCTGCAGGTATGTCCAGTTTAATAGCAAACCCAAGTGACGAGGACTTCGCAGCGTCTTTGGAATCTACGCACCTTGAAACGTAAAAGAAAGAATTTTGAAGGGGTGACCAAAACGTCCAAGGTCACGTCAACAGCAAAAGAATTACTGGTGTAATCCGCGCTCGCCTCTAGTGAATTGAATCCTGAATGTGCAGCTGTGCTGTATGCTCATCAGCGTGAGCGCGGTGGTGATGAACGCTTCGAAACAACCTGAAGAAAAAAACGCTGCAAAGTCCTTGTCACATGGGTTTATTATTCTATTGGACATACCTACAGAAAGGTTGGCTGTTCATTAATTGTTTATTTCATGCGTAATAATCGAAATAGCTACTTCTGATGGTTTCCATTAATTTTGGCCCCCAAAACACAAATTAGGTACGCTCTTTTTTTTCTTTTTTTTTTAAACTATCTTTGATCATTGGTAGTGCCATTTAATCGTCCTGAACCACGTCTTGACACTTTTTCCAGTGTTATTATACAAACTGATGGTGATTTCAGACGATTTCCCAGGTTTTTCACTCATAAAAAATCAATTTTGGGAGCTGAACATTTGGTAGAACCTCAATTTTCCACTCCATGGTCAAAATCGACTTCATATTCGGTCTTCTCGCCCCCAAAAACATGAAAAACGATACCTCAAAAGCTCATGTTACCAACATGTTGCTAAAACGCAAAAAGTACCTATTTTTATACACATTTTCACTCATAACACCCCTGGGTATATTCCGATCGGGCTGAAAAGTTTCGGGACACAACTAGGGCCCAAATGGAGCATGTGTGCGAAAGAACGATTTTTTTAGACCGAAAATGAAGCCTGTACACGTGATACGGCGGACGGCGTACGGCGGACGGCGGACGGCGTACGGCGGACGGACATTGCATTTTTGGAATCTACGTACCTTGAAACGGAAAAGAAAAAATTTTGAGTGGGCGTTATAAAAATTTTTTGCTGAGCGATTACATAGGTGTATTATTCACAGAATAATAAACCAAAAGTCAGTTGGGAAGAGGCACGGTGACTCCTCTTCAACTAAGAAGGAATTATTCGTATTCTGGTTATCGTTATCTAAAATTACGTACAACTAATAATCATTTTAGTACCTTTCATAATTCGTATTACAGAAGCTGGTTACTTACTTCCAGTCTCCTTTCCAGTATATTCAAAATTTGAACCGACACTTTCCATGTTCAACGGTTTATTGAACAGGGGGCAAAAAATGTCAACTTTCCAAACGAAGTAGTTTACTTGAACTAATTCAAATGATAAAAACGCAATCACGACGGTTGCTCTCCTGTATCCTAAAATTTAGTAGGTACCTTCTCGGTTTTGTACTTCGTAAAGGCTAGTCATAGAAGAAATTAGTGAATAGGTATTTATGAGGTAAACTAGGTACCTTTCAAAAATGTTCAACATTTGAACAGATGTCTTATGAATATTGGAAAAGAGGACAACGAATTTGTTGTTGTTTCCGAACCAACTAATGCAACCAGCACAACGTGGAACTAATCACAACAATGACTAGGTATAATTTCACTTGGTAATTTACTAGGTAATTTTACTAGGTATAATGGCTAGGTAATTTTCCAACAACCAATAATACCGTCATCCCTTAGTTTTTAAACATGGGGCAAAAATGTGCACACCTTGAACCAACTCGTTCGAGTGTAATAACAAGGTAGGTACAGGGTCATTTTTCAATAATGTTCAAACTTTCAACATAGTAGCTATACCTACGTTTTCGGAATGGTCGTCAAAACTTTACCCACTTCCTGTGCCAGTTTACTTATAGGTACATCCTATTCTTTCAGAGTCAGGGCAGGGAAGTAGAAAAATGGGAATGCCTGAGGTGGCCAAGATGACACTCCCCCCACACACAGTCAGAAGCTCCCGATCTTGACCCTTATACCCAAGATCCTGGAAACGAGAATTCGACGGCTACAGTAAATTTAGAAAAATTCTGAAAACGGATTTGTATTCTCTACAGTCCAATGCAAGTGCCTATTAAGCCACTTTTTGAAAATGTTCAAAATTTGAACACATATTTTTTGGAACAGTGGGCAAAAAAAAATGTGCACACTTTTTAAACCAATTACCCAGAATTCTATGTGAATATTGATGATAAATCCGTTTTCTGAATTGAAATAGAAATTCAAATGAGAAGTAGAATAAAATTGATTCATTTTGGTGCTGCCACGTGGTGGCAGATTTTGCAACTAAACTCTAAACTCGTTGCATTTAGCCTTAAAAGACACAATCAAACGAACTAAGGCCACTCTAACCTATAAAACGCTTCGATTCTCCCACAGTTGTTCATTACCTACTTCCTGTACAAATACCCCCCCCCCCCCCCCCCCGCCCCCCCGAAACAGTGTTTTGTGGGTCGTAATACCTGTGAGAACGAAGAGAGAGACATAAATTCCGTGCACATAAATTCTCTGTAATTAGAAAACCCACATAATATACTGAATAATAGTTCAAATCATCCGCCATCTCACAAATTTGCTTCTTTTAGCGAATTTTCAAAGAAAATGAAGCTATTGCAATGGCTTCGAAATTTAAATAATATAAATTTTTGGAAATTTTCTTCATAGAAATCCGTTTCAGACCATTCTAAAACGATTCCTGAAATTTAACACTTTTTTATATGTATATATATATTTATATATATATGTGTCACTCCAGACGATAACTCTCGATAGAATTGAGATAAACAGCTCAAATTTGCACAAAAAATCTATCTTGGCAATCGAAAGGCTAAGTTCGAAGATGGGCGAAATTGGCCTACTCTAAGGAGGGTTTTGGCGCATTTAAAGTGCACAAAAATTACCCAAAAATCCCCAAAATGTTATTTTCCAACAAGTGACCCCTCATTTTAAAGGTTTTTGCACGCTGAACACGATGGTGGAATCGGATTTTAGATATCGTGATCCGTTCTCAAATTAGAGCATTTAAAGTGCGCAAAAATTACCCAAAAATCCCCAAAATGTTATTTTCTAACAAGTGACCCCTCATTTTAAAGGTTTTTGTACGCTGAACACGATGGTGAAATCAAAATTGCGATATCTCATTCCGTTCTCAAACTGGAGCACTTTGAAGATTAAGGAACGTGGTTATTTCTTCGAAAATTCGCTCTTATAGCCATGCTGCATGACTGTGGTTTTTTATAGTATGATTCATTGTCTGTCCCTATGAACGATGGTGACTTTCAAAGAGAGAAAGAGATTATTATGCAATAGTGGAGTCTAATGGTTATAAAAAACAGTCAATTGACAGAATATGGCGTAAAGTTAGTAATAGGAAATTTCAAGGGGCTGTTTAAAATTTGGTAGGAGGTAATGAGGAAATCAATAGAAAATGGGTCAGTTTGCCATAAATATTATGGAGTGATATCACAGAAACAAGGAAATATAATTGAAAAGATGGGGTTAGAGCTTGCGAGGGAGGTATCGTTTTCTATGTTTTTTAGGGCTATGAAGTTGATTCTGACCAAAGAGTGATGAACTGAGGTTGTAACGAAGGTTCAGCTCCCAAAATTCATTTTATATGTGCCAAAAACCTGGTAAATTGTCTGAAATCACCATAAACATGTATAATAACACTGGAAGTAGTTTCAACCGGTGAATCAAGACAATTAAATGGCTCTATCAATGATCAAAGATACTTTGTCAAAAATGCGAGCTTATAAATCGTGTTCTTGGCGGCCAAAATTAGCGGAAACCATCAACAGTAGCTATTTCAATAATTGCACATGAAAGAAACAATAAATGTATTTCCAGCACTTCTGTAGGTATGTCCAATAGAATAATAATTACCCATGTGACGAGGACTTTGCAGCGTTTTCAAAATAACTGCGATACATTTTGGCCGTAATAAAATACATGTGTACCTACGCCACGTATCGTTACATTTTGAGGTACCTATCGAAAATCCCTATTTCGAAATCAACGCGGAAATAGGTAGGTAGGTACTGATAATTCACGAAAATGTAGAGGAATACAGATATATTGAAGCTGGATGAGGATTTGGGAGAAGATGGGAAAATGCATACTAGCGATCTCTCTCCGCTGGGCGGCGAACTACCGGGTGATGGTAACATAGGTCACCTGGAAAACTCCGGATACCCCCAGTTTGATGTCGAAAATGAAGGCTTACGTGTGATTGAAACACTTAACCCGTGATTGAAATTATTATTCGCGATTTTTTTTTTTTTTTTAAGGATTTACGAAGAGAGATCTTCGAAAATTATTGAGTAAAATTACGTATAGTGAAAAAATGGTAAACAGGAGGGAGTCTGTTACGAAATGTACAGCTCCTGACATCTAGCGGACGGCTGGTGAAACTACCTGTGCGGGTAAATCGCCTTTTGAGCGCAGGACGGCTCCGTGGGAAAGCGCGGCAATCGATGTTTTCCCGGCAGTTGGGTCTCAGATCTCGCCACGGGCGGGAGGATTTGGGGCTGGCCCCGAGTTTTAGCGATCAAAAATAGTGAAGAAACACCTGTCGCGGTTATGGTGGTTGGGAGGGGGTAAATCATCGAATTATCCAATTTCAGCACTGTACGAACTAAACCACTCGCGAAGAAATCGTGGAAACCCATTTCATAGAAAACTGAGTTATTGAAAAATAGTCTATTTCCACTAATACACGAAAAATACGCTGTTATACCGGTTTCGGTGATCAAACCATCGTCAGTAACTAAGATCACCAAAACCGGTACAACAGCGTATTTTTCGCGTTTTTTCGTATATTAGTGGAAATAGACTATTTTCCTATAACTCCATTTTTCTTTCAGCACTGTAATAACTTCGGGGAAAAATCATGTCTTGAATATATATATATATATATATATATATATATATATATATATATATATATATATATATATATACCTAATATATTATCTAAGGGAGTTCCGAGCTGCAACCAAACGCTCATGTGTGATGCCGACACAGTTTCAGTAGATGGAACATTAGACTACAGCTATTCACTGTGCCAAACTGTTAAAATCGTTCCCTATTATTACACAGCGGTCTATTATTTTCCTGTATAGATACGCTGTGTAATAATTTGCAGCGTTAACCGGTATCGAGTTGTAGTCTGGGGTCGTACATAAATATAAGTCACATAATATGTATCAATAATATGTATACGGTTTTTGAAGTGAAATGCTGGAAATGATTACCTACACAACGGTTTATTATTTTCCTTCTGCGTAAATCGATGTTTTGTGATGTGGTATCAGTGTAATTACCGACACTCATCCCCCCCCCCCTCCCCCCCGGGAAGCACAAATCAAGTAATGCAGCCGACCGTGCAATCAAAGTTTCATAACTATGCGGCGGATTCGAGAAGTCTATCTCTAATTATTTGCTGTTATACATAACATAACGAGCAGTTAAAAAAAGGTGAAAGAAAATTCCTCCGCGTAGTGTGAAGAAAAGTTTCTTAGAATTTAATCAAAATCGGGCCACAGGTTCATGATAATTTCAGTACATACCTAATATTCTGCGTTTGCGCATGCACAGTGATTAATTAAAAATAATCCGAGCGGTTGTAATACATAGAGGACCATGTAGAAGCCATATCCCGAATGCCCTCCGAATTTGAGCAAAATCGGACAATTTATTAGTGAGAAATGAAGTACCAAGGATGATTCATATGGGACCATCTTGTGCCAAACCCGCATGATCCCTGAAAGTGTCAGCAAAATCGGATTCGAAATGAGGAAGTTGTGCGTAGGCAAATATTTGCAGACAGACGGAGTGACGGCCACCGAACCAAATCAACAAATTTCAAAACAACCATCATTCCTCAAATGACACAGTATCACGGAACAACAAACTCGATTCCATACAGCCATGCTTGATTATGATCAGCTGTTCCCCAGCAATTATATCTGGGCTGGATCGGATGACGGTTGCTCAAGTTGCAAAAGCACCTATCAACGGAGTCCAAAACAGCCATCATTCTTCAAATGAAATAATATCGCAGAACAACCAACTCGACTTCTACATCTGCAGTCATCCATGGTTACAATCAGGTTCTCCCTAGCAATGATATCTGGGTCGGATTTATATACCGTTTCATTCACGATCATGTTGACGAAGCTTTTCGGTGCAAACGAACGGCTGGTCGTACAACGCTCCGGGTGGTCTCAAAAAATTATTTGGTTCAAGATCAATTTAAAAACTTTAAAAAACCATAGCGTTCTACTGAAAGTTTTCGAGCTACGGTGATATGAACATTTCAACCCCTAATTTTTATCGCCAAGAGATGACTGACAGTAACGACGATCTACAAACCTAATTTGATTAATTTTGGTTCATGGTAACTAAGAATAGTGCGAAGTACGGCGTACGGACTGAATTTTTTTTTAAATTACATTTTCTGATTCTACGTAGGTACCTACCTTGAAACAGAAACCATTAAATTTTGATGAGGGGGGGGGGGGGGGGGGGGTAACGTTTTTCTTTCTATGCTCGATTCCAAAGATTCATTATTGAAAATTTTAAACCATAATCAATTTTGATCATTACTATGCTGTCCCTACCTCTCGTATTAGGCACTTAGGTAATATTACGAAGGTCTTCAGTATTCGTTGGCTATAAATACGGGAAGGTTTTGTTCCTCTTTTACCACAAACATCGACACTTGATAAGTGGCACAAGAATACCGCTCACCAGCGAACTCGGTTTGTGACAAATGGAAACATTGTTTTTCCCAGGCTTCGACTGGTTCTTACGACATATAATTATGTACTGCACAACATAATCCATAGAAATTCTAATGGAAACACATGAAATCGCTCCAAAACTACAAAATATAAAACAGCAATTTTGACTTGGATATACTGCCGAAAGGCATGGACAGTAATGATAACTCGATAAATAGTGTATATGCCTGTATCAAGAAAAATCGGTTACTTACAAGTTAGGTATATTTTATAACATACGAACAATCATTATACAGGGAGAAATTGAAGGAATTTAGCGACATGAAGCCCGACGACACGGGCCCAGTCTGAAGTCAAGCAGCATTCAGTAGGAACGAGAACTCTCTACTTTCCCTATTATGTACTTACGTCTGGTACATTTATATGTAAAGATTCTGAATAACAATCTATTATAATATGTTACCGGTGTTTCCTGTTAGACGACTATTCTATTCATCCTTCTTTGGTGTTTGGGAATTTTGTAGCTATGTTATGGAAGATTTAGGAGTTTCGTTACGTACAATATTTTCAACTTATTAATATGAAATCGGAGGCAGATTTCAGCGACACTATTCTGAACCACTAGTTCCCGACCACCTATTCAAAAGTTGCCGCTCGCGTCTGTAGCCAGAAGAATTGTATAGCTAAATTATAGTATTATAATCGTTAGCCAGAAGAATTTTACAGCTAAATTATAGTCTGTAGCCAGAAGAATTTTATAGCTAAATTAGTCTGTAGCCAGAAGAACATCATAGCTAAATTGGGAATTTTATAGCTAAATTATGGAAGATTTAGGAGTTTCATTACCTACAATATTTTCAACTTATTAATATTACTAACTGATTAATATGAAATTGCAGGCAGATTTCTTTGACACTTTTCTGAACTGCTAGATCCCGACCACCTTCTCAAACGTGGCGGCCCGCGTATGTAGCCAGAAGAAAGTGTCGCCGGAGGATGTCGGTATAGTTTGCTGGGAATACCCTTATGAATAACAACAGTTCATTCGAACCGTATAGTAGGTATGCGGAGTTTTGGTATATTTAGAGATAAAAAAGGTATACATTTTGAGAAAATTCAATTCGAAGAAATTACAAGGCCGTATGCCCAACTTCTCTGTGCAACAGTAGTTTATCGTTCGAGGAATAATATCCTGTGAAGTTTGTGTGATGGAACGAACTCAAGCGTTCGAAGCGAGAATGGCCCTGGGTGGGAGGTGGAGGGGTAACAAACTGCTCAACCAGAGGAGCTTCCTTCTGGCAAGTACCGGGAAATGGCTTGAAGATTTATCAGCGGGAACATCCTTAGCCTGAGGGAGCCTCAAAAGGGCCATTAGTTAGTTTTCACTCAGCCCTAATGGTAACTCAGTTGCTGATTGATATTATCACTTGGGGCACCCCCGAAGCCGAATTGGAATTGAGCTCCGCCCCCACAAATGGAGAGCACTGTTAGGGATGTTTCACGGTTGAGTTAAACGTACCATAACCATGAAACCATTAACTAACGTAAAGGATATCAAGCTGAGGAAATGTAGAAAAAAGCTAATGAGGAAAAAAATGTGATTTTTTTAATGCTTTATATAATACAGTAGAACAAAAATATGTTAGATTGGTAAGTAATTATGTAACAAAAAATTACTGCGTAAGTACGCCCAAAGTGCATTGTCGATCGAGCGCCGCGCAAGCGAACTGTTAAGCAGCCAGTTCTACAGCCGAGACCCTGCAAGCCTGACAGAATCGTGGAGAGCTTTGTTTCTGGGGTGATACTGAGTAATGGAGAGCCGTCGCGTCGGTTAGAATTACAAAGAGAAAAAAAAGTGAGACTGATGAGAATTAACATCTTGAAAATAAATTTAGTGGAGCGGAATTGTAAGAAATAGGTGAGGTCCATACCCAAAAACTAAAAATTTGTCCTAGAGAGGAACCCAGGGCTCATGGTTTTAAAGCCAAAGGAATTATCTAGTGCACACATTTTGAGCACACATTTTCTTTTTTTAAATTGAACTTTATTTCAAGAAAAAAATTACGTAGGGTAGGTGGGGTAAAGCTCTGCAATTTTCGGGTTTTGGTCCATTGTGACCAACCATGAGCAGATTTCCTCAAAATTGTAGGTCTGAGTTTTAGGTAGGGATCTTACCTTTAACTGCTGGAAACACCGATCACCTTCAATCATTATCCATGGAAAAAATTTGATTTGAGAAAAAAAAGAATTGTAGGGCTTTGTCCCATTAAATGGGGCAAACCCCTGCAGTGCAGAGCTTCGCCCCAATTGGATGGACAAATGGACATGTACCAAAAAAAGATACTATTATCAAAAACTCACAAAATATTGGTTTAATTCCTTCTGAACTTGAACAACAAAACATTTGCAAATCACAACTGGCCTAAAAGGTTACTTTAATTTCTTGAACAAACCTGCCAATTGGTAGGTATTATCTACTCTTAGAACGTAATATACACCTATTTAACATATTTACTATTATTTTATTATTAATATTTTATATTATTAATATTATATTAATATTAAAATATTACAAATTTTATTATTAACATTCTATTAACAACGTTAGGTGCAATGCCAAAATATGATCCAGTACTGAATGGGGCAAAGCCTTGCACTCAAGGGGTGCAGGGACTTGCCCCCAAGAACCTGCAGGGACTTGCCCCACTTGGTGTGTACGGGAATGGCGCATCAGTAAGGTCACGTGAATTGAATTGAAGCAAAAGTTAATCCACAGCATTAAAGCACAGTTAGAGATTCATCGATAATTGGTTGATACATTTGGTTCAACCCAATCTCGCACTATTTTGAACTGAAGTTTCAAGAAAATTACATCAAAAACGTGAAAAACAAATGTACCTATCTCATTTTCTTGGCCTAAATTGTTCCCAGACGCCTTTGCTCTGATAACAGAACACCTGTTGCAAAACCCCAACTGCCACCTCGTGGCCAATTCTCAAATCAATCGCGGACTGTTCAAAAAGTCGATGCAGGACTTTGCCTCATGCAGGTCTTTACCCCCCCCCCCCCCCTACCCTACATGCATTTTATACACCATTTGAGGTAAACCTCGTGGCAAGGCGAGGAGTTTCTAATAATATAGATGGTAACTGTGCTGAAGAAATGGCCATTTTAGCAGATGTAACTTAACAGTAGTATGGTTGGGTATTTTTCTTAATTGTAATAAATATTGACAAGAATAAAAGAACAACAATATAACATAAATAAATCAAAAGGGAAACAGTACAACATCACAAGGAACACGCATACGCAACTGGCGGTTGGAAGGACAAATGGCGAACAACTATCGACCCCCTAAATCATCAGCGGTGCGTGGGCTCTGAAAACGGTGGGGCACCAAACCAAAACAGAAAACCAAGAGATTTATCTACAAAATACCACAAGGCAACAACATCCTTCCCTTATTTCCTGACTGATTGATGTTCAGCAAAGCTTCTCTTTCAATCAACACTCTATCGTTGTACGACAACATCCACAATTTCTACTGTAAATTAGCCACCGAATTCATGTGTTATAAAAATATAGTAAACTAAAAAATATAACAAAACAATGACCCGTCGACTGGTACCTACTTCAATGGAGAAGCTAGTGACTTGAAGCTGGTAGTTATCTGTGTGTTAGGACGCCGATCAATCCACAAGACCACAAACAGCAAACAGGACAAAATGCACGTATGTACTACGAATACAAATCTTTCATCAGAACCGGACCGAACGCAAAACGCGCTCAACTTGACGCAGAAAATTGAAACTGACAACAGAGAAAGCGAATATAATTCACGAGATAACAAAAACCAATCAGAAGAAGAAGCATCTCGTACTGGGATGACAATTTGAATCGAGTGCACAAGAAGAAAAAACGCAACCTCTAACCACCGCTGTCAGCATGAAGAGTTTTTTTCGCGGCACCTTCAAGAAAAACAACAACAACAATAACAAACTGAATCGAAGGGATCGAATCGATTATGAAAACGAACGATTTTGGAGTAGAAATCAGATTTTAGGGACGGGACCCAAAGTGGGTGAGGCGAACAACACTTTTACTCGACTGAGCATGCGCGGATGGGCCACATTTCTCAGTTGCCATGGCGACACTGGGCCCCAGGACCCAGAACCTACCTGCCAGTTTCAGGAGCCTAGGTTTCTATTTCGATTGCAGGACATCGATTACTGTCACTTTATTCCGATAACATGCTTGGTCTCTTGAGCAAAACATCGATGCTCTACTAAATATTGAATATGCATAGAGTTTCCATTCCATAGCCAGAGAACTCTGGCGTGTGGCTGTCTAACTTTATGAAAAATACTACTAGGTAGAGTGTACGGAGAGAAATTCAAATGCCAACTGAACAATGGAGTTTTTTCTTACTCTAGCGTTTTCTGGTGCCGAGGCAGTGGCCCAAGTGGCCTTATAGATGCAACGCCCCTGCCCTAAATCCGATCATAACAGCCTTCACCTACAAGCGGAATTTTTAAACAACTCCAACTCAGGTGAACAATGCAAGATGACGAGCGACTGACGCATATAGGCGAACTTGTCCAGAGGATTCGGTGACGCACCAACCTTCTAAATCCCCTTATGGGAGTTCATTCACCTCTCAGGCTTGCATTCAAAAAGCTGCTGTACACCGCACTCATCCGTACTATCTGGCAGTACGGTTGTCAGTACGGGGATCTGCATAAAGATCTCAAATAAAACGCAGCAAGTAAAAATCAAATCTCATATAACTCCATCAGAAAAAGATACTTCGTCAAATCACGAACGTGCCCTGGTACATTCGTAACTCGGTTATTCACAGAGATCTGGAAATACCCGAAGTTCATGAAGCACTAGTGGCATCCTACTCACGCATACACTCATCGATTGAGTCACACCACAAATCGTATCTTCGAAATTTTCACGATGGGCATCACAACGCTGGTCAACAAAGGCGTTTTAAGAGAAAAAGGCTGGCAAACCTACTGGACCCTAAAGAATTACAAAGAAGTGCGTAACCACAGCTAAACCGGATGTAAAAACCACTCATACACCCACATTAATTATACCTCGTCGTGGTTCCACCCAAATCTATATGCATAAACCACTCCTGTGTAGTAGTAGCGATTTTACCAAATAAACGACGAAAACGTTGAGAAGGGCAGCGCCAAGAGGAAAGTATCCGTAGCAGTTTTTCCCAACCACCATCGCTCCCCAACGGGCGTAACAGCCGATGGTGGACGGGGGACGGGTGGAAAAGCCCCTATAAAACTGGCCCTTCTGGCTCAGCTCTTCATTCGACGATCCGACTAACGACTTGTGACTCCTTTCCTTCCTACCCTTCTGCCGACACTCGCTGTGGTCCATTCCACGGGGTGCTGAGTAAAAGACTCCTTGGGAGCAACTAATATCTGCTGTGGTTCATGCTCACGGGATATTAGTACTTGGTCCATCTTCCTATCTACCGCCTGCTGTGGTTCATGCTCGTGGCGCACTAGCAAAATACTCCCAAGGAGCAACCAATACTCGCTGTGGTTCATGCTCGCAGAGTATTGGTAGCAGGTCCCCTCTTTCCAAAAGACTCCATAGGAGCAACTAGTACCTGCTGTGGTTCATGCTCGTGGGGTGCTGGTTAAAAGACTCCTTGGGAGCAACTAATATCTGCTGTGGTTCATGCTCATGGGATATTAGTACTAGGTCCATCTTCCTATCTACCGCCTGCTGTGGCTCATGCTCGTGGCGCACGAGCAAAGGACTCCTAAGGAGCAACCAATACTCGCTGTGGTTCATGCTCGCGGGGTATTGGTAGCAGGTCCCCTCTTTCCAAAAGACTCCATAGAAGCAACTAGTACCTGCTGTGGTTCATGCTCGTGGGGTGCTGGTTAAAAGACTCCTTGGGAGCAACTAATATCTGCTGTGGTTCATGCTCGTGGTGAGCTAGCCAAAGACTCCAAAGGAGCAACCAATACTCGCTGTGGTTCATGCTCGCGGGGTATTGGTAGCAGGTCCCCTCTTTCCAAAAGACTCCATAGAAGCAACTAGTACCTGCTGTGGTTCATGCTCGTGGGGTGCTGGTTAAAAGACTCCTTGGGAGCAACTAATATCTGCTGTGGTTCATGCTCGTGGTGAGCTAGCCAAAGACTCCAAAGGAGCAACCAAAACACGCTGTGGTTCATGCTCACGGGGCATTGGTAGTAGGTCCTCTCTTTCAAAAACACTCCATAGGAGCAACTGGTACCTGCTGTGATTCATGCTCGCGGAGCGCTAGCCAAAGACTCCAAAGGAGCAACCAATACTCGCTGTGGTTCATGCTCGCGGGGTATTGGTAGCAGGTCCCCTCTTTCCAAAAGACTCCATAGAAGCAACTAGTACCTGCTGTGGTTCATGCTCGTGGGGTGCTGGTTAAAAGACTCCTTGGGAGCAACTAATATCTGCTGTGGTTCATGCTCGTGGTGAGCTAGCCAAAGACTCCAAAGGAGCAACCAAAACACGCTGTGGTTCATGCTCACGGGGCATTGGTAGTAGGTCCTCTCTTTCAAAAACACTCCATAGGAGCAACTGGTACCTGCTGTGATTCATGCTCGCGGAGCGCTAGCCAAAGACTCCAAAGGAGCAACCAATACTCGCTGTGGTTCATGCTCGCGGGGTATTGGTAGCAGGTCCCCTCTTTCCAAAAGACTCCATAGAAGCAACTAGTACCTGCTGTGGTTCATGCTCGTGGGGTGCTGGTTAAAAGACTCCTTGGGAGCAACTAATATCTGCTGTGGTTCATGCTCGTGGTGAGCTAGCCAAAGACTCCAAAGGAGCAACCAATACTCGCTGTGGTTCATGCTCGCGGGGTATTGGTAGCAGGTCCCCTCTTTCCAAAAGACTCCATAGAAGCAACTAGTACCTGCTGTGGTTCATGCTCGTGGGGTGCTGGTTAAAAGACTCCTTGGGAGCAACTAATATCTGCTGTGGTTCATGCTCGTGGTGAGCTAGCCAAAGACTCCAAAGGAGCAACCAATACTCGCTGTTGTTCATGCTCACGGGGTATTGGTAGTAGGTCCCCTCTTTCCAAAAGACTCCATAGGAGCAACTAGCACCTGCTATGGTTTATGCTCGCGGGATATTAGCAGTAGGTTCCTCCCGTCCCAACACTAGGAGAAAAATACACAACGGTAAATTATTACACGACGGTAAATTATTACACCACGGTAAATTATTACACAACGGTAAATTATTACACAACGGCTCATCTACCAAGAAGGGGCTGGATTTTGTTGATAGGTACTTTTGCAATTTGAACAACCGTTGAAGTATAATTTATGGGCAAATTATTACACAACGGTTCATTATTCTATCTCCGTAGAAGCGGAAACTATACAGGTAAATTATTACACAACGGTATAGGTAGGTACCTAGTAACGAGTACGGGGTTAGGTACTAACCTACGGAGGATCCGCGATCTACATAATATGTATAGAATATTACATAATGTTATATAGAAGGGTTATCTATACGGAGACCAGTGGTCTGTGACAGGAGGGTATTCTGTACAAAATAATAAACCGTTGTGCAGGGATTTGCAGCGTTTTTTGAAATTTACTCAAGTTGCCACATTAATTTGTATGCGAGGACTGTCGCTGGACAGCAACCTATCCATGTTCAATTTTCTTTTATAAAACACGATAAGTTACGTTATGTTAACCAAACTAAAGAGTAGGTACTCTAATCACCGAAAGTATAATAAATTATTTAAAAAATAGAAAAAGAAGAAAAAAATACAAATTTGGTAACTCTGGAGTGTCACTTGTTGCGGAGCAATAATTAGGGGACCGTTTAGTATATTATAATTAAAACTTGTAGGAATAATTTCGTACGTACATATCTACAATAAATTATACAGAACAGTAATATGTAGTTAATTACTTCATAACATTATTAGAACCAAATTTACGACAAAAAAGTTTCATACGGAAGCGAGGAACAGGTGTTTGAGCAGAAACTAGCTGAGAACGTTGCCAATAAATTATAATCAGTCAGTAGTGCATTATACAAACTCATGCCATGGTAACGATAGGAGTTTTGGACCGAGTAAATTCGGCGAAAAGGTATTCTCAAAATTTGATTCCTGCTGTAGGTAGGCTATGGACAACATAAAATTTACCTAAGTGTATATCATTGAATACGGGAATTACAGCTACTTTCCTTCGTGCTATTGCCTTCAAACTTAAAACGTGAAAATACCTAAAAAGCTAACTAGTGGAATGCGGGCTGTTGTTTTTTTTGTTTTTTTTTGAAAATGCAAAGTTCTTTTGAACACTTCCCGTGGTGCTAGAGTATTGAAATTTTGTAAAAAGTCTCCCTCTGGAATCCTTAGGATGTTGCCATACGAATTTTAGAATAAGGTGGTCGTCAGATCAGCTGATTGCCCCAAACAGATAACTTGGTTGCGGTTCGAACTATCGACTTCGAGTTGTTAACCATAGCTTCTTAGGATGGTCTCATACAAATTTTAGAATACGGTGCTCGTCACATCAGCTGAGTGCCCTGTAGAGATAACTTTGTTGCTGTTCGACCTATCGACTTGAAATTCGAACCACAGCTTCCTTAGAATGGTCTCATATATGATTTTTAGAATACGAATTGTAGGTGCTCGTCAATCAGCTGAGTGCCCTGTAGAGATAACTTTGTTGCTGTTCGACCTATCGACTTGAAATTCGAACCACAGCTTCCTTAGAATGGTCTCATATGATTTTTAGAATACGAATTGTAGGTGCTCGTCAATCAGCTGAGTGCCCTGTACAGATAACTTTGTTGGTTGTCGACCTATCAACTTGAAATTCGAACCACAGCTTCCTCAGGATGGTCTCATACTATAAATTATATATCATATTTTACTTATCATAAACCTCTACTTAGCGTTACTACCAGAAGTAAATAAATGATACCGTATTTAGAAGGAGTTTTCTTTTTCATTCGAAAAGACATGTCCATGATCTGAACTTTCTCCCAGTAAGGATAGTCGAACAGCAACAAAGTTATTTCTACAGGGCACTCAGCTGATGTGACGAGCACCGTACTCTAAAATTTGTATGAGACCATCCTAAGGATCTATGATTGAAATTCGAAGTCGATAGGTCGAACCACAACTAAGTTATCAGTTAGGGGCAATCAGCTGATCTGACGACCACCTTATTCTAAAATTCGTATGACACCATCCTGAGGATTCCAAACGGATTTAATTATAATTAATAAATAATTTATTATTAACCAAACAGAATTACTCAATGACAGAGTTTGATATATGGGAGTCTTTTTGCCCAATTTAATAACTAATCATCATTTAGTTATAGTGTTGAAGTAACGCACGGCTTGTGAAAATGTTACGCCTCGCGGTGGTGTAAAACCAGGGGTCGGGAGTGGTACAACAACCTGTTCTGTACTGTACACCAGGCCACCGTACTGGCTTTTTCGTCGAAGTGATATGTTCCCACTCCGTTCCGGAGCCCCTAGCAATGCTAATTCGTCAAATGCGCCTTTGATCTCGGTTCTCGGCTGCCCCATCAGTCCAATCCCGGAGAAACCCTTTTTCCACACCCACATCGCGAGGAGTTGATCGAGTTTTCAAGCCCTGGCATCGCCCGAGTTAATTCCACAGGGAAAGTGACATCGCCGACAGATGGAATCCGTTGGCGCTCTACGTGAGGGGAGTTTTCGTTGGTATGCAGGAAGGTTGAGTTTTCCTGTTGGGCTTTGCGAATATGAAATAAAGTGGAAAGAGGGACATAATGTACCAACCTCCCACACTTTTCGCTTTTATACGCAGCGGAGACTTCTACATAATCACAGATCATGATACTATCTGAGTTCCTAGGTATACAAAAAACCTCCAAGATTTCTAAATCTCGAGATCGTTGAGTACCTACCCATGAATAAGATGGAGCGACATTGCTTACTGGTAGGCAGCAGCGGTGGGGTCTGAAAACGGTGGGGCACCAGACCAGAACACAAAACCAACAGATTTGTCTACAAAATACCTACCACAAGGCAACAACACCCTTCCCTTATTTACTGATTGAGTGATATTCAGCAAAGCTTATCTTTTCTAATCAGCAATCAATCGTCGTACGAAAACGTCGACAATTTCTACTGCAAATTAGCCACCGAATTCATGCGTTGCAAAAATATAGTAACCCCGTCGGCTGGTACCTACTTGAATGTAGAAGCTATTGACTAGAAGGTAGGTAGTTATCTGTGTGTTGACGCAGATCAGTCCACAAACAGCAAACCAGCCAAAACGCACGTATATACCACGAATACAAATCTGTCATCAGAACGAGACCGAACACAAAACGCGCAAAATTTGACGCAAAAAAATTGAAAACTGACAGACAGCGAATGTGATTCAGTGATCAGTGAAGTGAAGTTCTCAGCTTAGTTTTCATCTGTAGATGTCGGACATAAGCCGATGTCGGACAAGTGATTCGGAGACAAAAAAAAAACGCTACAAAGTCCTTGTCACATGGGTTTATTATTATATTGGACATGCCTACAGAAATGTTGGCTGTTCATTTATTGTTTCTTTCATCCGTAATAATCGACATAGCTATTTCCGATGGTTTCCATCAATTTTGGCCCATAAAACACAAAAAATAAGGTACGCTTATCGTACGGAATTATGAGCTGGTACTGGACGGGTAGTGAGCGAGAGGCCAGTTTCCGATGGTTTCCACACAACCTCAGCCAACAAGAATTTTATTACTAGGACTTACAGAATGAGGTAAATGCTGTTTATAATAGTAGTTGGGTAGGTTCATTTAGATATAGGACCATCTGTGATCCAACCCGCGTGTACCCTCAACATTTCAGCTCAACGACTATATTTTGCGTAGTTAGAAGCGTTACAAGAAAACAGCCAAATTTCATGTTCGCGCATGCGCAGATCAAAGTTAAAGTACGAATCCAATGAAATTCGCAAGGAATTATCGAAGTATTATTCCTGATCGATCCTCCAAGTGTGAACTCATTTCAACGATACTTCAAAGGTTCTTTCAAAGACTGACGGAAAGACAGACAGACAGACACGGAACCAAAGATGTCCCTTGATGTCTGAAACGCAAAATGCGAGTGGAAATTTTCATTTTGGAGGACTTGAATTTTTTCGACTCTTGCACGAATAAAAAGCTTCCCTACCTTTGGTAGAGCGGAAACAAAATTAAATGACCCAGTACGACAGAAAACGGCAGGTTAGGTCAATTCTAACAACACCAAATTCACTTCAATGCATTGAAAATTTCATCCGTATCTATATTATGTAAACAGTAAATTTTGAATGAAAATTAGATATCAGAGAGATCGAGGTAGCGGGTAAGACGTGAGCACAAAGTGCGGAAGGTCTCCACGCTCATTCATTCAAACGGCAATTTAATAAATTATTGTGCACTCTACACTAGTCAAGGATATTCCGGTTATTTCACCACCTGAGTACCCTGTGCTCCCCACATGAAATAAGTTTGAAAAAGGCACAGAGAAAGAAGGTTAAGGTTAGACATTTCAAATTAATCCACATAACTAATCGTCGTATTATTCCATCAACATCCAGGGGTGTTTTGATTGAAAAATAGGTGTAAAACCACAGTCATGCAGCATGGCTATAAGTGCGAATTTTCGAAGTTTTCGGCATCTTCCTCCTCCGCCTAAAATTTTCTGAAAATTAATTTTCGGCCAATGTTTTCCCAACTTGATACAAAATTAAAACAGGAGTAGTTTTACACAAAGTAAAATTTGGGGTGGAAGGAGGGGGAGGGGGAAATCAAAAATGTTTTGAATACCAGAAGAGTAGGTATTGGGTACGTAACAAATTTTTTGTTCCATTTTTTGCCGAGTAACACCTCGGTTTGTAGATGTTCCAACGCTGAACACGATGGTGCAGTCAGAATTGCGATATCCCATTCCGTTATCAGATTAGAGCAGACGAACCAGGAAGAACATCTCAAGAAATAACCACGTTCCTTCATCTTCAAAGTGCTCCAGTTTGAGAATGGAATGAGATATCGCAATTCTGATTTCACCATCGTGTTCAGCGTACAAAAACCTTTAAAATGAAGTGTCACTTGTCAGACTTTTTCATTTTGGAGATTTATGGGTAATTCCCCCCCCCCCCTAAAACTCCCCAAAACTCCCCCTTAGGGTGACCCGATTCTGCCCATCTTCGAACTTAGCCTGTCGATTGCCAGGACGGATTTTTCGTGCAAATTTGAACTTTTTATCTCAATTCTTTCGAGAGTTATCGTCTGGAATGACACATACATATATAAATATATATATAAATATATATAGGTATATAAATATAAATATATATATATATATATATATATATATATATATATATATATATATATATATATATATATATATATATATATATATATATATATATATATATATATATATATATATATATATATATATATATATATATATATATATATATACATATAATTTTTGGTGTCTTTCGGCAGGGAATTCAGGATAGTCTGAAACGGATTTTGGTATAAAAATCTTTCGGAAATTCGAGTTTTAAAAATTTTGGACCGAGAACAATAGCTTCCTTTTCTTCGAAAATTCGCTAATAAACGGAGCTAATCAAATTACTCGAGCGGTAATGAAGCCGGGACGTTGGAAGGTACCCGGATGGAACATGCGGACACGCTTTGACAATATATCCACAGATTTTGACAGGTCTCACCGAAAATAGACCGCCATTCAGCGGCCCGAACGACCAAAGATAAGCAAGTGACTAAGCACACGTCACGTGTTCCACGGGAGTAACATCGCGAGAAAAAAACGCTGCAAAGTCCTTGTCACATGGGTTTATCATTCTACTGGATGCTGGCTGTTCATTAATTGTCGCTTTCATGTAAAATAATTGAAATAGCTATTTCTGGTGGTTTCCACCAATTTTGCCCCCCCCCCCCCCCCCCAAACCTTGAATTAAGTACGTTCCTTTTTTTTTTCAAATTATCTTTGATCATTGGTAGTACCATTTAAACGTCTTGATCCACGTGTTGACACTTTTGGTTTATTATTCTGTGAATAATACACCTATGTAATCGCTCAGCAAAAAATTTTTATAACACCCCCTCAAAATTTTTACTTTTACGTTTCAAGGTGCATCTGCATAGATTCCAAAAATGCAATGTCCGTCCGCCGTCCACCGTACGCCGTACGCCTTATCACGTGTGCGGCTTCATTTTTGGTCTAAAAAAGTCGTTCTTTCGCACACATGCTCCATTTGGGCCCTAGTTGTGTCCCGAAACTTTTCAGCCCGATCGGAATATACCCAGGGATGTTATGAGTGAAAATGTGCACAAAAATAGGTACTTTTTGTGTTTTAGTGACATGTTAGTAACATGAGCTTTTGAGGTATCGTTTTCCATGTCCAACGAGAAGACCGAATATGAAGTCGATTTTGACCAATTTTGGTTTATTATTTTCAATAATGAACCATTGGAATCGAGCATGAAAAAAAAAATTCTTACCCCCCCTCAAAATTTGATGGTTTACGTTTCAAGGTATGTAGAATCCAAAACTGCAATAAAAATATTTCTGTCTGTCCGCCGTACGCCGTACGGGCCACTTTTCTTAGTTACCATGAAAAAAAATTGATGAAATTCGGGTTATAGGTTCCATTCGGCGTCTAGTTGGTCCTCGAAGCTCGACGTTACTGTGAGTCATCTCTAAGGGGTTCAAAATAGGGGTTGAAATTTTCAAAACGCCTATACCATTTTTTTACGTGAATATTTTTACGGTTTTAAATAGTTCTTGAACTTGCGAGTTTTTTAAGACCATCCGGAGCATCGTACGTCCAGCCGTTCGTTCACAGTAAGGCCCCGAAGTTTGCACCGACAGGCATTTTCGACTCCAGTGTGAATGGAATTGTATACTATTCAAACCAAATGTCGTAACCAGAGACGCGCCCACAATAGGAAATTTGGCGGAGATAGAATCATTGCTAGGGATCACCTGATTATATTGGCGGAGTATGAAGTCGAGTTGGTTGTTCTGTGATATTATTTAATTTGAAAAATGATGGCTCTTTTGGAGTTTGTTGGTAGGTAGTGAAACTTGAACAAACGTTGAAGTATTATTGATGGGTAAATTATTACTACGGTAAATCATTACTCAACGGTAAATTATTACACAACGGTTCATTATACCATCTACGTAGAAGGGGCTGGAGTTTTTTGGTAGGTACTTTTGCAACTTTTTTCACTCCTCATCAACAATTTCTTTTCAGAACTTCATTATGTGTGTTTCTTTTTGTTAGGTACTGTTTGCCATTGGCAGAATTATTTTAGCAACATTTAACTCGAGATTTAGGTAGGTACCTAGTAACGAGTACGGGGTTAGGGACCAACCTACGGAGGGTCTGGGATCTACATAATATGTATAGAATAGTACATATCATATTATATAGACGGGTCATCTATACATAGAGCTGTGATCTGTAACAGAAGGGTATTCTATACAAAATAATAAACCGTTGTGCAGGGATTTGCAGCGTTTTTCTTTTACGTTTCAAGGTGCATCTGCATAGATTCCAAAAATGCAATGTATGTCCGCCGTCCACCGTCCGCCGTACGCCGTATCACGTGTACAGGCTTCATTTTAGGTCTACAAAATTCGTTCTTTCGCACACATGCTCCACTTGGGCCCTAGTTGTGTTCCGAAACTTTTCAGCCCGATCGGAATATACCCAGGGGTGTTATGAGTGAAAATTTGTGTAAAAATAGGTACTTTTTGCGTTTTAGCAAGATGCCAGTAACATGAGCTTCTGAAATATCGTTTTCCATGTTTTTGGGGACGAGAAGACCGAATATGAAGTCGATTTTGACCAAAGAGTGGAAAATTGAGTTCGACCAAATGTTCAGCTCCCAGAATTGATTTTTTGTGAGTGAAAAACCTGGGAAATCGTCTGAAGTTTTATGAGTCAAAAAACCTGCTGCAAGATCGTCTGAAATCACCATCAATTTGTAGAATGACACTAGAAAAGGGGTCAACACGTGGATCAAGACGATTGAATGGTACTACCAATGATCGAAGATAGTTTGGGAAAAAAAAAGGAGCGTACCTAATTCGTGTTTTAGGGGCCAAAATTGGTGGAAACAATCAGAAATAGCTATTTAAATTATTTCACATGATAGAAACAATAAAATGGGCCAACATTTCTGTAGGTATGTCCAATAGAATAATAAACCCATGTGACAAGGATTTTGCAGCGTTTTGGTTTATTATTCTGTGAATAATACACCTATGTATTTGCTCAGCAAAAAAGCTTTATAACACCCCCTCAAAATTTTTTCTTTTCCGTTTCAAGGTGCGTAGATTCCAAAAATGCAACTTCCGTCCGCCTTACGCCGTACGCCGTCCGCCGTACGCCGTATCACGTGTACCGGCCTCATTTTCGGTCTAAAAAATGCGTTCTTTCGCACATATGCTCCATTTGGGCCCTTGTTGTGTCCCGAAACTTTTCAGCCCGATCGGAATATACGCAGGGGTGTTATGAATGAAAATGTGTATAAAAATAGGTAGGTACTTTTGGTGTTTTAGTAACATGTTAGTAAAATGAGCTTTTGAGGTATCGTTTTCCATGTTTTTGTGGACGAGAAGACCGAATATGAAGTCGATTTTGACCAAGGAGTGGAAAATTGAGGTTCTACCAGATGTTCAGCTGCCAAATTTGATTTTTAATGAGTCAAATATCTGCGAAATCGTCTGAAATCACATCAATTTGTAGAATAGCACTAGGAACACGTGCATCAATACGATTAAATGGCACTACCAATGATCAAAGATAATTTGAAAAAAAAGGAGCGTACCTAATTCAAGTTTATGGGCCAAAATTGGTGGAAACCACCAGAAATAGCTAGCAAAAATAAATGAACAGCCAGCATTTCTGTAGGTATGTCCAGTAGAATAATAAACCCATGTGACAAGGACTTTGCAGCGTTTTTTTTTCTTTTTTTTCCTAACTAGCTTTTATCATTTGTAGTGCCATTTAATCGTCTTGATCCACGTGTTGACACTTTTTCCAGTGTTATTATACAAACTGATGGTGATTTCAACGATTTCTCAGGTTTTTCACTCATAAAAAATCAGTTTTGGGAGCTGAACACTTGGTAGAACTCAATTTTCCACTCTTTGGTCAAAATCGACTTCATATTCGGTCTTCTCGTCCCCAAAAACATGGAAAATGATATCTCAGAAGCTCATGTTTCTAACATGTTGCTAAAACGCAAAAGTCCTATTTTTACACACATTTTCACTCATAACATCCCTGGGTATATTCCGATCGGGCTGAAAAGTTTTGGGACACAACTAGGGCCCAAATGGAGCATGTGTGCCAAAGAACGAATTTTGTACACCGAAAATGAAGCCGGTACCCGTGATACGGCGGACGGCGTACGGCGTGTACGGCGTACCGCGTACGGCGGACGGACATAGCATTTTTGGGATCTACGCACCTTTAAACGTAAAAGAATAAATTTTGAGGGGGGTTATAAAAATTTTTTGCTGAGCGATTACAAAGGTGTACCTATTATTCACAGAATAATAAACTAAAAGGAGCGTACCTACCTAATTCGTGTTATGGGGGTCAAAATTGGTGGAAACCACCAGAAATAGCTATTTCAATTATTTTATATGAAAGAAACAATAAATGAACAGCCAACATTTCTGTAGGTAAGTCCAGTAGAATAGTAAACCCATGTGACAAGGACTTTGCAGCGTTTTTTCACTCATAACATCCTTGGGTATATTCTGATGGCGCTGAAAAGTTTTGGAACACAACTAGGGCCCAATTGGAGCATGTGTGCGAAAGAACGAATTTTTTAGACCAAAAATGAAGCCGGTACGCGTGATAGGGCGGACGGACATTGCATTTCCTGAATCTACGCACCTTGAAACGTAGAAGAAAACATTTGAGGGGTGTTATAAAAATATTTTACTGAGCGAATACATGAGTGTATTAAACCAAAACCAGGGTTAGGATGGTATGATTGGGAACTTGTTGGTGTACTTACGTCCCGATGGATATGATACATGCCATTCTTGCCAACTTTCCTGGACTTGTTTCTTGAATAAGCGGTGCAGGTCTGTCGCTGGGTACAGGGCCCCTATGTCAGACGTATCTGTCATAGATGTTGCCTGTCTCGCCGCTAGTCAGACTTATCATCGCCGCTCAGTCCATTGTGGGATTTTATCCAGCATAGAAGTGTCACCTTCCCCATAGGTGCCAGCTGTCTCACTGTTATCAGTATATCGCTCTCAAACACACCCATAATACCTACTGGAGAGATCAATTTGAGAGTTTTGTACGGGCGCTCATACTGTCAAACAGATTAGGACCTTCTGGTGTTGTTGGCAATTCAGTTTTGCATACTGTAACGCCTGTTGTATATCATTTTGGCTGTGTGTATCGATGCGTGTTCCCATAGTCTATACATTTGGGTGTGGTTGTTACTACTATCAAATATATCCTCCTTCTGATTTATACTTCCAGTATCCTCCATCTGATCCTCAAGAATCCTTAGAAAGTGAAAGTTTCAACATAAATCTGAACAGCAGGAATTCCGACCTCCCTGTTTACTACGTAGGAAAAGCTGTTTCCATCAATATTTCATTGACTGATTGATTTTCATTTGAACATAATAAAATGAATTGCTACTAAGTACATCATCAAATAAATATTAAGAGACAAAAGTGAAAGACCATAGCATTAAAGGTTCATTTAAATGTGATACTACAAAAATGCATTAAAAAATATAGGTAAGTATACATAGAAGAAACGTAAGTATAGGAAGGGTCAGGTATTATTTACCTGTACAGATGCCCCTTCTGCGTATCACTGTTTTTTGTGGTCAATACCCTCGAGCTCCCTCCAGAAAAGCCCTAAACGGAGTACTGGAGCCGGCCCGGGAATTAAAGTGTCATACACATGCGAGGGATTCGATAATAAAGTCATTAATTAAGTACTAATAGTTATTTATGAGGCATAAGGTAAAAAATGATCCGTTGTGTAATAACTTACCTGTATAAGATGCCCCTTCTGCGTAGATAGTACAATAAACCGTTGTGTGATAATTTACCCAATAATGCTTCAACGTTTGTTCAAGTTGCAGAAGAACCTATCGAAAAAATCCAAAAGAGCCTTCATTATTCAAATGGAATAATATCACGGAACAACCAACTCGACTTCATACAGCCATCCGTGATTATAATCAGGTGCTCCCTAGCAATGACTTCTGGGCTGAATGTATACAATTTGATTCACCCTCATGTTGACGAAACCTGTCGGTGCAAAATTCGGGGCCTTAGTGTGACCGAACGGCTGGACGTACAATGCTCCGGGTGGTCTCAAAAAACTCCCAAGTTCAAGAACAATTTAAAAACGTAAACAAGTTCGAGGTAACGGCGTCCTGGGGATTTCAACCTCTATTTTTCACCCGTTAGAGATGACTGACATTAACGCCGAGGTTCACGGACCAACTAGACCCCAAATGGGACCTACAAACCAAATTTCATCAAATTTGGTTCATGGTAACTAAGGGAAGTGCGATGTACGGCGAACGGCGGACGGACAGAAATTTCTTTATTGCATTTCCGGGTTCTACATACCTTGAAACGGAAACCGTCAAATTTTGATGGGGGGGGGGGGGGGGGGGGGAGTTAACAAATTATTTTTCATGCTCGCTTCCAAAGTTTCATTACTGAAAATAATCGACCAAAATTAGGTGCAGGGGAGACCCCAAAGCGAAGGGAATATTAGTGGTATTTCTAAGTTTCCAACAGTGGATATTTATATATATATTTACTACTTACTACAACAATTATATTAAAGTGGATAAAAGACACTTGCTGATGGGGAGATTATTCATCCCCTATCCTTCAAGTCAATGCACCCATCTAGAACGCTTTGGTCCAGAAAGGCAGAGAGAGAGAGAGAGAGGTTCCCTCCAACACCACCACCACCACCACCAAACGAAAAATAATGACACACAATCCACAATACGGCGTCGCTGGATCCCACGATAACGTTACGCTCCCAATCCACGAGGCCACGAGTGTTTTTACCACACACAAAAAAAAAAATATATATATATAAAAAATAAATAAAAAATAAGCTTCTCCACCCTACCGCCAGAGCGCTTAATATAAACTTCCGACGGAGTAAGGACCTTTACCCCTTGCACTCCTTAAGCGGCCAAGGAATGGCCTTATCCTCTCAGGCAAAAGGAGGGGGGGAAAAGGTTAAACTTGGAGAAACCTAACGAAAGTATTGGAGCAAATCACTTAGACCTCTCACAATCGCGAAAACTTGGTGAGAGCCGGGGGATTTCTCTCGTATTCACCAAACCGCCTTGAATCATTTCCCGAGCTTTTATTTGTTAACCCGTACTTCCTCGACGATCAAAGGCTAAAAAGGCCTATACCCTATTCAAAAGAAGTTCCCGTAAACCGCTCCAACAGAAGTACCCTTTCAAAGGTCGGTTAGTCTTAAAGATTGAGCTTTTACCCGATTTATATTGTGAGTATCGTCTAACAGTTGGGTTCGTACTGAACATACAGAGCCCGATTGGGAATTCTTCCAGAATTCCTCAACACTCTCAAACGAAGCACACTGATATCAGGCGGCAGTCTGAATATCAAGGAGACAGCTGATGAGGGCATTTTGAAAATCTCGATACGAGCGCTGGAAATGCCACTTTCTGACCAAACCTCACTATATTATGTCTAATAGATAAGTTGATAATTTGACACAATAAATAAATTTTATCGATCCCCCCCCCCCTCGCCGACCCCACCACCGACCAACTCAATGCCACGTTCCCGTAAATTTATGTATTACGTGTCTGAGAAATTGAACAGAAGACATTAGGAGGGGCATGATTTATACGTGGGAGTGGACATAGCTTGTTAGGATGAGGTTTGGGTCCCCTGATAAGGCAGATGCTTCGGTTGATTAATTGGTGTCCTGGACAAGGGTTGAAGCTTGGGGCGGTTTACCAGGAGGGTGCGGCGTTGTGCGGCTGGCCAGGGAGTGTGGGCAGTGTATGTACGACCAGGCGGGGCGGACAGTATAGGGCTGACCAAGGGATGGAGGGCAGTATAAGGTGATCAACGGATTGGAGGATGGTAGGGGATGTACCACTTTTTTCAGGGGGGCAAAAAGTTATTGTTGCTCCTTCGTGACTTATCTATAACGCGTCTTGATATTATATGCGTGAACTAAGTGACTATATTAATATGATCTGCAGATTGAGCTCTGAAGCCGGGTTTACATTGGTCGAGTTGAAGGTAGAGTAGAAGGACCACTCTACCAATCCGACTCTACTCTACCTGAATCATTCACACGTCAGTCGAGTGCTGTTTCCAGAAAATTGTAGTAAAGAAATCTGTCTGTTTTTCTTTCTATTCTAATCTAATCGGTTTAGCTCTTCTGCGCTATGTCTATTATAAAGAAAAAATTGAGAAAGCCTTTACTTCGTTTGTCCAGTGTTTTGTTGAAGGAAGTGCAGAGGAATGAGGAAGCAAGAAGAGAAAGAAGGTACCTAATGGTTCAGGGGTTTGAAGATCCGGATGAGTTTGATCTTGTGATGAGAATTTGTCCTGAGGCATTTGAACAACGACGTATTGCTACTGCTCAAACGCAATGATATTATAATGGTGGATGCCATAACTCCTAGAGTAATGCTGGAGGTCACTCCTTATCAAGACTTGTGTATCTTTCCTTCTTCCTCTCCATCCAACTCTACTGTACCGTTAACATGGGTAGAGTAGGTGTTAGAGTGAACAGTAGAGTTCAGGTTTTGGTAGTGGGGGAGTCAGTAGAGTCACTCTACCGCCGTGCTAGTCGCTCCAACTCTACCACTTACTAGTAAGTAGGGTCAACACTACTCTACTGACAATGTTTACACGAGTAGAGTAGAATAATTCAACTCAACCAATCCAAACCCGGCTTGAGGGTAATTTTTTACATATTCAACCTACGGTGTTGAAATTTGAGATGGGGTCCACGTAGGTTGGTCACTCGGTCATTTGGTAGCTGGGATTGGGGGCTGAGGTCGATCGTTCTAATCCCAGTGGCCCCTCGTCCATAACTGGAGAGGTGAGGTTGCCTTGAGCAAAACGATCGGAACAAATGACCCCACTGAGAGGACAGCCGACACACACATCAGCCCAGCCATTACCTAATACTGCTACTTTTTTTTTTTTACGGGGGATTTTTGTGTAGTCTGTATCAGCCCCCATCCACTGCGACCTACAAGATCTATTGTGGTTTCTCCCCCCAGGCTGCATTAGCCCTCCGGGAAGGGTTTATCAAAAACCCTCCCTCCCCACTTTCTAACGAAGCTTAGGAGATCTTGGTATGTCACCCTAGGAATGATGTTTGGGTTGATTACATCAGTTCCAAGAATATTAATTCTATGACGACCAATTGCATCACAGTAGCACGTTATGTGTTCTACATCCTCGGTTTCCATTTCAAAGAACCGACAGACGTCCGATGGCTTGCCCATCTTCATTAGGTGGTAGCGAAGTGGGCAGTGGCTGGTTAACAGGCCCACCAATATTATAACTTCCTTTTTGGGAAGGGAGATTATTTCGGCAGCTCGTTTTTTCGAGAATGACAAGAAAAGTTTGGTCTGTCTCAGGCCTGGGAGTTTTTGTCAGTGTTTCCTCTGCTGACTGGCTTCCTATTCGTTAACCTCATCTTTTAAGAGACTCTTTGTGGTTCCAACGGTTGATCCTGGTCCTATTGGCAAGGACTCCGCTCCTCTTTTAGCAAGACGATCGGCCTCCTCATTGCCCTCAAGACTCTCGTGACCTGGGATCCAGAGGAGTGTGACCTGATTGTTCTGGGTTACCCTTTTGAGGCTAGTCAGGCATTCCCATACCAGCTTCGATTTTATTTCAAAGGAAGCAATGGCTATGAGAGCCGCCTGACTGCCAGATGAGATATACACTTTAGTGTGGTTGAGATGTCTATTTAGCACCTCCTCCGCACATAGTTGGATAGCATGGACCGCTGCTTGGAAGATAGTTGTGTATATCCCAAGGGATTTACCTAGGCTGGCTGTGGTGCCTTTTATGCCTATTCACGATCTTCCCTGCATGCCAGATTTGAATTTTGGCATCCGCCTTTTCCAGTAGTCCCGTTTATTGATGACCACTATGTAAGGTAATTCGGAATTTTGAGTGTGACCTGGGATCCAGAGGAGTGTGACCTGATTATTCTGGGTCACCTTTTTGAGGGTAGTCAGGCATTCCCATACCAGCTTCGAGTTTATTTAAAACGAAGCAATGGCTTTGAGAGCCGGCTGACTCTCAGATAAGATTCTGCTACTACCTATAGGTTGATTGAAAACCTGATCCCTGAAATCGACCAGTGATTGGCATGGTAATACCAGCAATGAAATGAGCAGTAATCAATATCCGAAACCAAACTGAATCGTTTATGGTTCTACCAGCTGAGCAAAAACTGAATAAAAATATGTCAAAACGAAGAAAACAAGACAGACAAATTTAAAGAGGATCATCCGTTTGAACTGTGGGAAAAACGAAAGACAAGCGTAAAGGTTTTCCAAGATCCCTTAGACGCCGGGGCGATGGCTTGTTATTTGTCAGGTGGCTGCTTTTTCTTCGGTCTCCTCTACCCCAGGTTACCCCTCCCGCGTCTTCCTCTTCAAAACAATCAATCGGGATTTACCCGTCGCTCCGGAGGGATGACTCCCATAATCTTTCATTTAAATCGCTCTTTTTACCCCTGGCCTCTCGTCTCGTATCCTCACCAATCTTTTTCCCGGTTGCCCTCTTTTCTCTTCTCCTGTAACTGATTCTTAATTCCCTGGAGGTCGTTTGCGTGGTTGTGAAGCCTGGCCATTTCTCACCTGAGATTTCCCCCTCCGACGAGGTTTTTTATTCTTCCGTTTTTCAATATTTTAACTCCAGACTCCTTCGTAGTAAATTACCAGAAGGCTATGGATTGAGTAATCGGCATTCGCAAGAAGCCTACTCCTTACGGCACATCCACGAACTACAGATGAAATGGCACCCAGACAATTCATTCGTCTCATTCAGCAGCCATAGGCAAGAGAGTTATTTGGAAGAAATTTGAAGAAGTATCTCTAGGGGCCATATGGAGGCCATACAAAGCAGAATCAGCTGATTCATTGATCATTAGGAACTTAGGAAATAAAATATGTTTTGGGGAATAAATTTGTTAGAATACAATGATCATCTGTTGGGACATTGGTAGGACTGATTACGAGAATTCAGCCATTTAGGAGCCAAAGTAGGACAAAATGAACTGATCTGGACGCCTTCTGAGAACCACAGTAAGCAGAATTAGCAGCTATGGAGACAGATGAGCTATGGAGACTATTGGGAGACAGAGTAAGCGGTCATCCTCGAAGGCCATTCAAAGACGAAATACGATCACTGACTGTAGAACATTTCGGGGAGCATGTAATTATATGCGCTGATGCGGCGATTGGGAAACATGGTTAGGTGCTAACCCCATAGCTAGTGGAGTAATATAGGAGTTTTTCTGAGGGGTTTCAATGATAACTTAAAAAGCTGTACCGCGTTTCGGCCGACCTCATCGAGATACGTCGCTATATATGAGTATACGATCCATTGCTACAACCGAACAAAGATTTGTTACAGTATAGTAGTACTCAGTGGAGTTCTGTTATAGTTCATTCTGCCGTTTGAAACAAAAACGCCTTATCTCCAATGTTGACAAAAATGAGATTTTTACGTACCCCCCCCCCCCCCCCCCTATTTGTGATATGCTCTTTTCGATGGTGAAGTCCAAATTTTAAAATTTCATTAAGAGGTGGGGGTAATTCCTACCCTAGAACTCAAAAAATCGTTGAATTTGAAGGTAAAACGCCTTATCTAACTGTTTTTTAAGGTGAAACGCCTTAACTCTGTTCAAAAACGCCTCAAACTTATGTTGATTCGTGAATATTTTTGATGGTGAAACGCCTTAACTCAGCAAAAATTGGGATAAGGCGTTTTACCTTCAAAAGTTTACTTTTTTTTTTGGCTTCAGATTTAGGATCAGACGAATCTTCAAAAATTGCAAGGCGTTTCTCCTTCAAATGTTTGCTCAGCTGGCTTAGCGATGAGGTTTTTTTATCTTGAAAAATATAATTAGGTTATCCTGACTAGTAGAGTTGAGGTGTTTCACCTTAAAAAAACAAGAGGTCGGTAACACTCTTGTTTTTGAAGGTGAATCGCCTTACATGATAGTTAAGGCGGTTCACCTACAAAAACATGGCAAAAAATCAATTCGATTTGATTTCCCCGCCTTAAGTAGAGTTTTTGGTTTCAAAATCGATTTTTTTTCTCGATTTTTTCGATAATTTTGTCAATTCAAGCATTATTGATGTGTCTCTAAAAAATGGGTTCGATAGCACAAACTGGATGGGAACTACAGCCTGATTTATATAGAAAACTTAAAAAGCGATTTCTGAAATGGGTGGTTTTCGGAGATAAGGCGTTTTTGCTTCAAACGGCAGCATTTTCAGAAACGGTAATCCAAGTACTGGTATGATTGTATTCGTTTTTTCAATGGATGCTTTTGAGCTCTTGGATTGAGTGCCATCTCGGATTGCTGGCCTTGGGCGACTACCCAATCCTAAAAGGAGGACTTGAATTCCGCCAATCCCTTATATCTGCGAAAAATCGATGGCAAGCAATGGATTGAAATCCGACAATACAATCTCCTCAGTTCTATGTTGTTGATCTCCACCACGTCCAAACAAGTTCAATCTTCCAGCGTTCATTCCTTCTTTGATGGCCTTCTTCAATGTGCTACCATGAGTTGCCACGATGTTGAAGGTCAGCAAAACGAGCAGAGGCGTGCTGTTCCTTTTTTATCGAAATTTCAAATTTCAGTGGGCTCGCGTTATGACGAACGGGAATATAAGTTGGCGATGTACGCTGAAGAATTGTTCCGGTCAATTATAGAAGAATGGTAACGCTTTATCTCCCCATATGTTCGATTCAATTGAACATAACCATGCACCTAGTGATCCTCGCTCACTCGAAAAAGTTCTAATAAGCAGCTCGTGCAAGCGAAAATCGCTGCAAGATTTATAAGATAGGCCTGGGAAAGTGATCGCCAGTGAGTTATCTTCAATTGACAATAGTGTTATTGAAATGAAGGACATCGTAAATATTCGGCAGGCACTTTATCGGCAAAAAACAAAATCCTTTCCGATTCGACCAGCAAATAATATTGTGGGATGCTCTTACGCAGTGCCAATCAATGAACTTTGTAACTTGTCGGAATGATAATTTTGTTCACGTTTTTGATCAACATCAATTCAAAATGTTGACCACTAAAAGTAATTTAGAGGCATTATGCGACGCTTTCGTTGTACTTTCTGACGGTACTTCTTACGTGCCCAAACACTTTTCACAACTCTACAATTCACGTGTTTAGAGACGGACAGTTTCTGCAGCTTTTATAATTATGCATTGCTCCGAGACAAAAAAGCGACCACCTACCAGCAAATGTGAATGCCAATATTACGGCTCTGTAAACACCACCTGCTAGAACTGTCCCTGCTGATATTGTTTCGCATTTTGAAGTAGGAGCCCGTTCCACCGTTTGCACAGTATTTTGGACTCGCTTATTTACCTCCCAGTGACGTTGAGGATGCGTTCTTAGCTACTATAGCGCGTACCAGTAGACAGTCGTCTTGGGGATTTCGCGAAATATTTAGCGTCGCACTACATCGGTACTACCTGCCAATTTCCACCGGAACTATGGGCACAACAACATGATATTGACAGACGGCGCACCAGAAATTGCGCACAGGCGAACCACCGCCATCTGAAAGACAACTTTCATCCACCACACCCTTCCGTTCTTCTGCTGTTTGACACCCTAAATATAGCAAAGTCTAGCACCTACATCAAGTTGAGATCCAAAGAACCAGGCAGAAAGAAAGGGGCTAAACAATTCACAAAAGAAGCCTGCACCGTCGACTTGTGGCAACAGTTAACCCTCTTTCACACGGGGAGCCGCACGGCTCGTGGCTCGCAGTCAAGAGCCTTTTTCGCTCTTGACTCCCACCTTTCACACGAACCTCATTTGAGAGCTTTTTTGGCTCTCGAGCGCTCAGCCGCTAGTTCCGCCCAGTATGGATCGCATGCGTGCTTTGTCCGTTTACATGCTTCATCGTCGCCACCGTCTTCGACGCCAAAAACGCCGAAGTACCAGACGGTGTTGGTTACATCCGATAAACCAACAGTGGGATGAAGCAGGAGTTTTCGCCATGCTTTACCAGCAACTTCGGCAGGATGGCAACAAATTTTTTAACTATTTCCGGATGTCGGTGGCTTCATTTGATGAGCTTCTCAGCAAGGTGAAGCGTCGTATTCAACTCGAAGATACAAACATGCGGAATTTCATTAAGCCTGAACTGAGGCTGGGTGTAACGTTGAGGTATATTCAAATCTAAATTCGCCACAACAGGTAGCAATAAACTGAGGAGCGAGAGCCGTTTTCGCTCTTCGTGTGAATACCGGCACCCCTCCTTTGCATTTCGTGGAAGAGCCGTAGACGCGTGGCTCGAGGTGCAGAGCCGTGATCACTCGCCGCTCGCGAGCCCTAAAAGCTCTCGAAGAGCTCTCGCTCCTCATGTGAAAGCTCCATTGCACTCAATATTAGGGCATTTCAGTCTCACGCGCCGTCCGCCTGTTCGCTAGCGAGAGCCGTGCGGCTCCCCGTGTGAAAGGAGCCTGACACTCAACAAACGCTAACATTCGTCTTCAGTATGTAGGTAACCATGCCAACATACAACAGAACACTTGCCCTGAATGGGAGACGAATTTGAGCAACATCCCCGTGGCGTCTCCTGGGTAACGCAAAATAGCTCACACTTGACTGGCCGTAGGAAACGTTAGCGCAAATTAATAACTAGGTTGGCTCAAATGAGTGGTGTACAAGATCCGATGGCAAAGTATACAAACCAACGGTGTACATGAGCGCAAACATAGGGCACCCACTGAGAATCAACGTGGCAACCATTGCCAAATTTGTTACTTACTTCTTGAACAAAAAGTCCTGTAGGATTCGAACTTTTGCCCAGTTTATTGGGGTGATCATATCCGCACGTCCGGCATGCAAGTTTGGCTGGTTGTATACAAAGAGGTTCAAAAGGGAAAAATTTCTTGCCTTAAACATAATAATCGTTATATATGTCCCTTGGGGAAGAATTAATCCCTGGTTTTAAATGGTGGTTTTCCAATATCAATACCTTGAATAATGATATTAGACCTAATCAGTTCAGTTTGGAAGTGTTTACTGATGCTAGTTTAACTGGATGGTGGGCATTTTGCAATGGAGAGAAAATCAATGGATGGTGGACTTGGTTAGAGAGAGAATATCATATAAATTGGCTAGAACTCAAGGCAGTTTATCTAGGTCTGAAGTATTTTGCAGACAGCTCGTCAAGCTGTAGTATTCTTTCAAGGACTGACAATACAATTGCACTGTCATATGTTAATAGAATGGGAAGCGTTCAACATGTGGCCCTAAACAGCCTAGCTAGAGATATTTGGCAATGGTGTGAACGCAAAAATATATGGCTTTTTGCATCGTATGAGCTCCAAAGATAATGTCGAAGCAGATCGAGCTTCTCGCAATTTACCACAGATACAGAATGGTCACTAGGTGACTCAGCTTTCAACCTCATTTTACAACATTTTGGGGAGCCAAGAATTGACCCGTTCGCCTCGAAGGACAATAAAAAAATGCTTACATTATGTTTCTTGCCTACGGGATCCCGATGCTGACGCCATTGATGCGTTTACTGTACACTGGGGCAAATTAGTTTTTTACGCATTTCCACCTTTTTCGATGGTGCTAAGAGTGCTGCAAAAAATCATTCATGATAGGGGAAAGTGACCTAATATGAGATACTTTTTTTGGAAGGCGCGAAAGGCCACTCAAATGCAATTCAGAAATTTGATTTTTCAATAATTTCGTTCATTAACATCCCCTATTAAAAAATATGTATTCAAATTTCCATTACCTGTCATTGAAAAGCTCGAATAAATCTAGTTACCGAAAATTCAGTGTTTACCTGTTCGGACAATATGTTGCCCAATATGAGATACTAAACGTTCTCAATTTATGAGACTGTCTCATATTAGGTCAACCTTCATCAACAACGCAAAAATAAGACATTTGAAGCAAAAATTTCATAACAAACATTTTCCCCTAGTTGAATTGTAAAAAACACTAACCTGACGGCCTGTAGGTCCCTGAGAAGATGGAGAAAAAACCTTTCAGTTAGAAGGTGGCGGCCATATTGGTAACTGACATGCCCACGATGGATGAGGTTAGCTTGTTCCCATCTCCCTCACTCAAGGCCAACTCTAGGAGTTAGTTCATAACAAATCCGGTCGGAAGCAGCTCCACATAAACGCAATACAGGACTATCTCATAATATTAGGAATGTATCTCATATTAGGTCACTTTCCCCTAAGGTCTGGTATTCTGGTGGCACCATATTGGCCATCGCAACCGTGGTTTCCCCTGTTCCAGAAACTTATAGACGAAGCTCCACTTTTTCTAGGGCCTGATCCTAATCTCTTGCATTTTCCTTACAGCGAAAGATTCCACCCGCTATCGGAGAGCCTTATCCTGGTGGGCGGGTGTAATCTCGGCCCAAGCTCGGTCGACCAAGGGTCAGACTGTCTTATCTAAATGTAAACTCGACCCACCCCTCTAATCCATCATCGAAGCGAACATTGTAATCTCGGCCCAGGCCCAGCTAGTCAGTCAGTTTCTACAGGTGAACAGTACCGTTATCTCCACAGTTATCTCCTAGTCCAAGTGTTCCTTCTCCAAGCATTTGCTATAATGTCAAAAGCGAATGTTGTTATAAGCCAACGCGGTTTCGTTCAAATCGAAGTGGACAAGTTCAAATTCAAAAAACGCCGGGATTTGGCGACGGGAGAAACCAGTTGGAGGTAAGAGTTTTATCATATTAAGAGTTTATCATAATAAATAAATAAATATTGACGGTTCTCAACCATGAGTGATATTGAATGAATATTAAGTGAGTTCACATCGCTTTGTTTTGCTGGATTAGGTGCTGTAACACATCTTGTACCGCTTCCGCCATCACTTCTGGAGCCAATTATGTTATTTCGGAGAAAAGGCAGAATCACAACCACCCGCCTTTATGAGGCAACGGCAAAAATTCATAGCTGGAGAACTGGAAAAATACTTCCAAGGAAACCTGTCTACTTATGGCTTGGCCGTTAAAGCCAGCAATCATTATAGCCCCCACCCAACTTAAATCGTTGGTATTATTATTTTTGACCCAATCACTATATTACATTTGACTGTGATATCCACTATATATTTTACATTTGGCTGTGATATTCATTTTATGTATTACAGTGACTGTGATTGGCGAAAGCCTCGATTTTGTAAGATAACTATTCGTTATAATAAAACTTGGTGGAATGAACGGCTACTTTTTATTAGTTCCTTGGGCCAAGTTTACAGTGAACGAGTTGTGGAGATTACGACTATGAGAGCATCCTGGGCCGAGTTTACACACCAAGGGAGGGGGCAAGTAGGAAGGATTAGGCCCAGTTTACATCGGGTACCCAAGATTTGGGCCCAGCTTACAATCGCCCATCCTGGTGGCAGCGAGATTATCAGGGAGGCCTTTCGCCAAAAGCAGCTACAAGAGAACGCCATCCACACGATTATGAAATCGCTTTCGGATTCCACTGTCAGACAGTACGAAGGAACGTATAAACACTGGTGGAATTCTTTGGAGAAAATGATCTTAACCCATACAGTATTATTGTGAATGAGGTTATTCAATTTTTCCAAGTTTTGCTCATTTCAACGGGGCATAAATATGGAACGTTCAATTGTCATAGTTCCGCCCTTTCATTGATATTGCCTGAGCCCATTGGGGGCGATCCCCTCATCAAACGATTTCTTAAAGGAATATTCATATCTGTTATGCAACATCTGGAGAATTTAGATGCTGTTGATCTGAAATCGTTGTCAACCAAATTAGTGTCTTTGTTAGCCTTAGGAACTGGCCAAAGACTCCAGACCATTTCGATGATAAAAATTTGTAACATTAACAGGCGCCCCTCTGGCTTGCTCATTTTCATCCCAGACTTTGTAAAAACTTCAGGCCCTCATTCAACTCAGCCCACGTTAAACCTCCCCATCTTCATTGAGAGACCCAAATTATGTATTTCCTCGGTTTTGGAACAATACATTGAGGTAACAAAGCCCTTCAGACGACTTGGTGAAGATAATTTGTTCTTATGCCACAAAAAACCTCATAAGCCTGCGACGAAACAAACGCAGAGTCGTTGGGTCAAAGATACCTTGATAGCAGCTGGCGCGGATGTGTCTTTATTCAAACCACACTCTACGAGACATGCCTCGACCTCTGCAGCATCTCGAAGAGGCGTCTCCTTTGACTGTATCAGAAAATCAGCGGGCTGGAGTGCTCAGTCCCTAACATTTGCGAAGTTTTATGATCGCCCCCTTCGGGAGGAAGGCTCGTTTATGGAGAGAGTTTTCTCCAAAAATGTATTAACATGTATCATGTTTTAGCCCTGGGGTACTAGCATTTTTTGCGAGTCGATTTTGCGCGTCAATTTTGAGCGTCAATTTTAAGCGTCAAATTTTTTCGCGCACAATGCATAGTGGTTTTCACGTACAACCGAGTAGTTGCTAGGGAAATGAAACTTCTTTCATTTTCATCGGACAAAAATCGTTTTCCATTCGTTGGAAAGCTCTTGATTTATCACAAATTTATTTCGTATTTGTTCTTGGTATTTATTTCTTAGTTTCATACTATAACTATATAAATGAATGTTATAAATGGATAGTAAACAATGACGCTTGTTTGGTTGTCACGTTTGAACATGTATCATCTATGGTGCTCAAGAAATGTAGACAAGACATCGTCAGAAGAAACGAGCACATACGTTTCAAGTAGTAGATTTCTACCTAGCCGTCACTTTTCGAGTTAATAATTATGATACATGGTTGCAATTTTTGGTTCTTAAACATAAATAAATTTCAGGTTTTTACCTGTACAAAAATGTTATTGGAGGTTACTCCACAAAACGAAGGTTACTCTACAGAACACTCTTCGTTTCGAGTCTTTAGGAACAGAAAGTTCTCCTACTTTTCATAAGTCGCAAAGTGAAGAGTACAAATGAAGACTTGCAAAGTGAAAAGTTCAAGAGTCTTTAGAAATTTTCAATGGAGGGTTCTCCTGATTTCAAGGGGTTTTAATGTTTTCATTTCTCGTTTCAATAAAATCCTGTGGCTGAAGGTGTTGATTTCATGACCAACTTCCTCCAAACTATACCTACGTTTGATCAGAATTAAATAAATAATAAAAAACAAAAACCATAAGAATCATAAATAAAATGAAAAATAAATTATATAACTTATATTGACAGTCTCTAAACATCTATCTGGTTAATAATATTATGATATCGATGACTGAATGCCTCATACAATAATTATTAGATCAAACGAACTTACCTAAGTGACGTTTGATCTTGATTGTATGAGGCATTCAGTCAGAAGATATCAACCCTCCCACTCCACCCAAATGTTAATATAAGTAATAATTTCAGTTTTGGTTGCTAGAAGAATCTTTAAACTAATGAAGAACCTAGCGGACGTTGATGGCACCTACCGACCCTCACGAGGACGGCCGAAGGGTCCCGACATTTTCCGACTACCTTGTCTTTCAAAATCTGTGCGCGGGAACCGAATACGGAGTACTACCTGGTTAATAATATTATGATATCGATGACTGTCATGCTGACTATCATACAATCAAGATCGAACGTCACTTAGGTAAGTTCGTTTGATGTAATAATAATAAATTGTAGCATGGAACATGCTTTAGCCTTGGACTAACTATCCGAAAAATGTCACGCTGAAGTGTCACGAAATTTTAACGATGATTTTCACGTACAACCGAGTAGTTGCTAGGGAAATGAAACTTCTTTCATTTTCATCGGACAAAAATCGTTTTCCATTCGTTGGAAAGCTCTTGATTTATCACGAATTTATTTCGTATTTGTTCTTGGTATTTATTTCGTATTTGTTCTTGGTATTTATTTCGTACTTTCATACTATAACAACTATATAAATTTGATGGTTTCCGTTTCAAGGTACGAAGAATCCGAAAATGCAATAAAAAAAATTCTGTCTGCCCGCCGTACGCCGTACTTTGCACTTTCCTTAGTTACCATGACCCAAAATTGATGAAATTTGGTTTGCAGTCCCATTTGGGGTCTAGCTGGTTCGCGAAGCTCGGCGTTACTGTCAGTCATCTAAGGGGTGAAAAAGTTGAGTGAGCCCTTAGGCTAATATCTCTCTTCATCCTAGGAAGTTGAAATTTGACAGGGAGCCTCCTTAGGACAGTGGGGTTCGATACCCTTTCATTTTTTTCACATCATTACATACATATTCCTAAATGTAATGTTTCGCTCTTTCCACAGTAAATTACAATACGATACAATGCAATACTGTTTTTATTCAAAACAAATGAGCCAACAACAAAGGAAAAACAACTTACCAGAGAAACCTTCTATGGTTGAAACTCTACCGAAAGGTAGGCGAAAAAAATATAGCTAAACTAATAAACATAAATTCTTTTCAGAATCAAATTAGATTGTACAAGATTCAGCGAAATCAAACAGGAAATTACCACAGCCTTATATTTGACCTTTGAACAAGTATAGTAGAAGTCGCTCAGTAGAAAGGCGGTTAAAGGAATAAGTCGGATATAACGATAGAAACAGCCAGGTCCCGATCGGCTGTATGTAAACACACAGGGAATTGGTCTGTTACAGTGATCAAAAGGACGGTTATAGTGATCAGTTTTTGAGTTTCTGGGTGGCAAAAGTCGGCAAAATAGGTAAAAATGGCTGAAATATCTCGGAATTGGTATATATATTATTCACCAGAAGTGGTACCTGTTGAATGTTGATCCGAAACAGAAGATAACTGCCTACAGGTTTTAATAGATTTCCTCAAAAAAATAATCTAAATTCGGTCAATTATGGGGGGGGGGGGGGGTCACAATGCGCCAATTTAAATAATGGCTAAAATCACCACAAAGTGTATTTATACAGTAAAAGTCGCTTATAGAGATTGTTGCGTATAGTGATTGTTTCCAGTCGGTCCCAATTCGATCACTATAAGCGACTTCTACTGTAGTTGGCGAGTTCCCCGCTCAATTTGTTGTACAACACATGAAGATTATAATGAGAGCTGTCTGATGTTAAAACGATGCGGCTCCGAGGAATTACAGCATTGCTTGCTACTTCGAAACGAGTGTTATGATCGCGTGCCGGTTGATCGCCGGTTGAGGAAGGAACTTTGTGGTAACAGAACAATAAATTCTTCAGAAATAAGTGACGCACAGAAAATGGCTTGGACATTTTGAAAACGGACCCATTATCAAATAGTTTGGCCTTCCTACAGATGATTTTAATAATTGATTTTTGTATAATTAATAACTTTTCCAAGTTTGTTGGGTAGGTTCCTCCCCAAACTAGTATTCCATATTGGATTAACCGACTGCACTAAACTATGGTATATAAGGCGTAGTTGAGGCAGTCCCAACATGGAGTGGATATTATAGAAGAGGCATGGAAATTATTTACCTATTTATTATTAATTTATTATGCACGAATAAAATTGGAATACTATTTACTTGCTGTTTGTTTTAATACAAGCTTCACCAAGATGTCGAAATTTGTTTTCACCGCTGGAATCCCTGCACACCAAGGCACTGGCGGAAATTAGTGCTTGAGAAACCGAAAATAGGCGGAGATAATATTTCCTTCGACGATGTCTTACCGCAGTTCAATTATTTTTGGGCAGGTAACAGACATTTTTGGCGGAGTTCAGTACCAACCAACCCAAAGTTGGGACGGTTTACTATAGGCATTGCTGACAGGGCAGTGATCTAGACAGAAGCTTTGTTTCTTTTCTTTTTTTTTTAATAATTTTCAATAATGAACCTTTGGAATCGAGCATGAAAAAAAGTAACCCCCTCCCCCCATCCAAAATTTGATGGTTTATGTTTCAAGGTACGTAGAGATTCTGAAAATGCAATAAAGACATTTCTGTCCATTCCCCGTACGCCGTACTTATTAGCACTTTTCTTAGTTACCATGAAACGAAATTGATAATAATTGGGGTATCCCTTTCGTGGTATAGTTGGTCCTCGAAGCTCGGCGTTACTGTCAGTCACCTCTAAGGGGTTCAAAATAAGGGTTGACATTTTCAGAACGCCGTGCTCGAAAACTTAAAATATAAGGGTATGGCTTTTTTTACGTGTTGGTTTATTATTCTGTGAATAATACACCTATGTATTCGCTCAGCGAAAAATTTCCGTCCGCCGTATCACGTGTACCGGATTCATTTTCGGTCTAAAAAAGTCGTTCTATTGCACACATGCTCCATTTGGGCCCTAGTTGTGTCCCGAAACTTTGCAGCCCGATCGGAATATACCCAGGGGTGTTATGAGTGAAAATTTGTATAAAAATAGGTACTTTTTGTGTTTTAGTAACTTGTTAGTAAAATGAGCTTTTGAGGTATCTTTTTCCATGTTTTAGGTTCAGCTGCCAAAATTGATTTTTTATGAGGCGAAAACCTGGAAAATCGTCCGAAATCACCATCAATTTGTATGATAACATTAGAAGAAGTGTCAACACGTGGATCAAGACGATTAAATGGCACTACCAATGATCAAAGATAGTTTGAAAAAAAACCAGTCATGCAGCATGGCTATAAGAGCGAATTTTCGAAGTTTTCGGCATCTTCCTCCTCCGCCTAAAATTTTCTGAAAATTAATTTTCGGCCAATGTTTTCCCAACTTGATACCATACAAAAGTAAAACAGGAGTAGTTTTACGCAAAGTAAAATTTGGGGTGGAAGGAGGGGGAGGGGGAAATCAAAAATGTTTTGAATACCAGAAGAGTAGGTATTGGGTACGTAACAAATTTTTTGTTCCATTTTTTGCCGAGTAACACCTCGGTTTGTAGATTTTCCAACGCTGAACACGATCGTGAAGTCAGAATTGCGATATCCCATTCCGTTATCAGATTAGAGCAGACGAACCAGGAAGAACATCTCAAGAAATAACCACGTTCCTTCATCTTCAAAGTGCTCCAGTTTGAGAATGGAATGAGATATCGCAATTCTGATTTCACCATCGTGTTCAGCGTACAAAAACCTTTAAAATGAGGTGTCACTTGTCAGACTTTTTCATTTTGGGAATTTATGGGTAATTTTCCCCCCCTAAAACTCCCCAAAACTCCCCCTTAGGGTGACCCGATTCTGCCCATCTTCGAACTTAGCCTGTCGATTGCCAAGACAGATTTTTCGTGCAAATTTGAACTTTTTATCTCAATTCATTCGAGAGTTATCGTCTGGAATGACACATACATATATAAATATATAAATATATATATAAATATATAAATATATAAATATATAAATATATAAATATATAAATATATATATATATATACATATAATTTTTGGTGTCTTTCGGCAGGGAATTCAGGATGGTCTGAAACGGATTTTGGTATAAAAATCTTTCGGAAATTCGAGTTTTAAAAATTTTGGACCGAGAACAATAGCTTCCTTTTCTTCGAAAATTCGCTAAAAAAAAGGGGTGTACCTACCTAATTTGTGTTTTGGGGGCCAAAATTGGTGGAAACCACCAGAAATAGCTATTTCACATGATAGAAACATTGAACAGCCAACATTTATGTAGGTATGTCAAATAGAATAATAAACCCATGTGACAAGGACTTTGCAGCATTTTAAATTGATCTTGAACTAAAGAATTTTTTGAGACCACCCGGAGCATTGAACGACCAGCCGTTCTTTTGCACCGAAAAGCTTCGTCAACACGATCGTGAATCAAACGGTATAAATCCAGCCCAGATATCATCGCTAGGGAGCACCTGATTATAATCACTTATGGCTGTATGAAGCCGAGTTTGTTGTTCTATGATATTATTTCATTTGAAAAATGATGGATCTTTTGAATTCTGTTGATAGGTAGGTTTTGTTGATAGGTTTGCAACTTGAACAAACGTTGAAGTATTATCGATGGGTAAATTATTACACAATGGTAAGTTATTACCCAACGGTTCATTATATCATTTATGTAGAAGGGGCTGGATTTTGTTTATAGGTACTTTTGCAACTTGAACTACCGTTGAAGTACTGGAAATTATTACGGAACGGTAAATTATTACACAACAGTAAATTATTACACAACTGTTCATTATAATATCTACGTAGAAAGGGCACCTATACAGGTAAAGTATTACACAACGGTAATGAATGAATTATTGAATCCTTCGCATTTGTAGGAAACTTTAATTCCGGGGCCGGCTCCAGTACTCGATTTCGGGCTTTCCTCGTGGGAGGAGCTCGAGGGATTTGACCACAGGAAACAGTGATCTACGCTGAAGGGGCATCATCTATAATACATGTGAATAATAAACTGTTGTGTAATAATTTGCAGCGTTTATCTTCTAGCAAGACAGAAAAACAAAGAAAAACCTCACAGTGGCCTCGTCGGATCAGGAACGTAAGGTCGCCATGGAGACGAACCATGCCACATTGTGGTTTGGCTGTCATTTCACTTCCCCTGGGAAGGGCAACCTCCTGTTTTCCACTTTTCTGGACTCCCCTCAACAACTGCGAGAGCCTGGAAAAAGCTTCCCCCCCCCCCCCCCCCGGACACCAGCGCTCCCTGCCCACCTGGTGCCTTTTCACGTAACCTAAGCCTCGACCCCTCTCCATCACTCGCCCGCGTAATCCCCACATTACACCTGCTACCGTGATAACGCATTGTGCTCTTCACCGGTTCCCTACTACGCATATTCATGGCCGAGCAAATATTTAGAAAGATTGCTTCCTGAGCCCTTGACTGTAATATGTCAAGAGTCCCATTGTGTCCCTTTTCTCCCGGAGTTTTTTCTCTCTTTGTCCTGTTTCCTTTTTTTTTCGAGCCGCCCTTCCCGCAGATTACTTCTCTCCATGTGTCCTGATTTTCCGAGAAACTAATTCCCACACATGTTCGGGAAGGCACACGCAAACCACGAGATTTCATCCTATTTGCATTGTGTGAATATATCAAGCTCCGTGCAACAGGATCACAAAAGTAATCAACAATGGAACTGTGCAAAGATATCCAAAACAGTGTCGTTAATTATAATACCAAATATTACACTTGTTTTGAAATAGAAATGAACGTAATCGCTGAATATTCGGAGGATACTTACAATGAGAAGAACCCACGAATTTTCAACAAATTTCCCACAGAGAAAGGCTCTTGCATAGGTATACAATAGAATTAATTTTCACTCTGTTATTTTCTATGAAAAACTCTCCAAATGGGTCACAAAACTGAGTTATTTTTGCCGAAAAACGCTTCGTTTTGGTTTATTATTTTCAATAATGAACCATTGGAATCGAGCAAGAAAAAAAAAATGCTTACCCCCCCTCAAAATTTGATGGTTTACGTTTCAAGGTATGAAATAAAAATATTTCTGTCTGTCCGCCGTACTGGTCACTTTTCTTAGTTACCATGAAAAAAAAATTGATGAAATTCGGGTTATAGGTTCCGTTCGGGGTCTAGTTGGTCCTCGAAGCTCGGCGTTACTGTCAGTCATTTTCAGAACGCCGTAGCTCGAAAACTTTCGATTTCGATTATTACGTTAATAAATTTGTCTTGAGCTAAACAATTTTTTGAGGCCACCCGGTGCATTGTACGTCCAGCCGTTCGTGTGCACCAAAAAGCTTCGTCAACACGATCGTTAATCAAACGGTATAAATCTGGCCCAGATAATCATCACTAGGGAGCACCTGATTATAATCAAGGATGGCTGTATGAAGTCGAGTTGGTTGTTCTGCGATATTATTTCATTTGATAAGTTGATGACCTATTGGATTTTGTTGGTAGGTACTTGTTAAACTTGAACAAACGTTGAAGTATTTATTGATGGGTAAGTTATTACACAATGGTAAATTATTACACAACGGCAAATTATTACACAACTGTAAATTATTACACAACGGAAAATTATTACACAACGGTTCATCTACCAAGAAGGGGCTGGATTTTGTTGATCGGTACTTTTGCAACTTGAACAACCGTTGAAGTATTATTGATGGGCAAGTTATTACACAACGGTTCATTATAGGTGTTGACCACAGAAAACGGTGATCTACGCAGAAGGGGCATCTATTTCACTCCACATCAACAATTTTCCTTTAGAACTTCATTATTTGCGTTTCTTTTTGCCGTTTTAGTTACTGTTTGTCATCGGCTGTATTATTTTAGCAACATTTAACTCCTGATTTAGGGAGGTACCTAGTAACGAGTACGGGGTTAGGTACTAACTTACGGAGGATCTGCGATCCACATAATATCTGCAGAGTAGTAGGTACATATTATATTATATAGACGGGTTATCTATACTGAGAGCGGTGATCTGTAACAGAAGGGTATTCTGTACAAAATAATAAACCGTTGTGCAGGGATTTGCAGCGTTTTTCAGTTATTTTTAAGAATCTGAAAACGGCACAAAAATTCATTTTTTTCTTCCCTAACATGCTCAAAATAGGGCAAAAACTCGATTACTGTTATTGGGATGCGCAAAGTGTTTTAAAAATATCTCATGCTATGTTACAATTTTTGGGAGGCACTGCCCTAGTATGAATGGACTAAAGAGGAATCAGAGTACTTTATAGCGTGGGCATGTAATAAAGAAGATCAAAGGTCCAATAAAAGGCACCTTCAATCTCGTTGCGGTATAGGTATACATATATATCCTTCAGATACCTACCCGCCTTACCAGTAATAACATCTTCTTTCTCGTTTACGGAAAGAAGGTAAAACCTGGCAATAGTAGCAGGAGAGAGGGCTCACTTTTCAATATGGCCAAACGCCAATATCGCTACCAATATTCTTGTATCTGTGTCCGAAGCAAACGACGTTGGATATGAAGGCGTTTCTTGTCGGAATCAGCACCTACCGCCGGATGTTCCTGATGGTCTGGGATTCGTTGGGGGGAGGCAGAGGATGAAGAAATCAGGGAAAATGGTTTCAAGAGCGTCAGTTTCCTCGACCCTATCGTTCTTCCGCAGTTATTGGGCATTCTGATGTCTTCGTAGATGAGCCCTCAATTCCCTTCACGCCAAATTGATTCAGTGGGTCGCTTCTGGCGGGGCAAAAGCATGTACACACAAAGAGATAGAGTACAGGATGGTTCACGGGAATATAGGTACCCAAAAGTAGGTGGCCCTCTCTCGTCTCAGAATGATAGTAGGGGGTCGGGAAAGGTCTCGTTCGAACCGTCTGATTGTGCCTTTTTAGTAATCGCCATGGAACGGTGGGTTGCGGTTCAACACGTGTTCGCCTACGATGCGTTTGTTAAAAACAATGAGTCGGTTATTTCGGTGCATTCAGGATTCACTCCAACACCAGATGTCGTGATGCTGTTCCCACTCAGAAAACGACAATGAGGTGGGTCACTGCTTTTCGAACAAGGAAACATAATCAAGAAAAAACAACCTGGCCCTCTAAAGACGATTACAACCCCACAGAAGGTAGAGAGCGTAAGAGGAGCTGTTTTCCGGAGTCCCGGACGCCCAGCGCCAACAAGCTCTGGCCCTGCAAATTGATCGCAGTTCAGTTCGATGGATCATCAGAAAGGAGTTGAAATTCCATCCCTATAAGTTGGCAGTTGTTCAACAGTCAAAACATGTTGATTACCGGCAGCGTTCTGCATTTTCCGTGGAGATGCTCTCGTTGTTGAGGTGAATGACGATATGGTGCTGTTCATGAGTGATGAGGCACACTTTCACATCAACGGTTTCGTTAACACAGCTATCTAAAGTAAAAAAGCCGTAGACTCGATTTTAACATGGAACATGTTTTTACGGGGGTAAACCTGGCTGGAAAGCGTCGAGCCCCTCCCCGTGGCCCGCACAGTTCTCCCTGTTCCCCACTCCTGACACCCAACCCACCTCCTCTCCTACCTCACGTTTTGCCTTCGCCGAGGAGAGTATGGCCAGACCCCACTCCGCCGAAAACTGCCCAGGGGGTTCCTCCGTTTCCGGCTGTAGCAGCTGACGGCGTGTATTACATTACATTGCATTAGGTCGCTGGTCCGAGGCTTGGAAATCCCAAGAAGTTTTTTTGCTTCCTAACTACCGAAGGTAGGGAAGCCTTGGATTTGTGATTGAGTGAAAAAAAGTTCATGTCCTCCAAAATGAAAATTTCCACTACCATTTCCCGTTTCAGACATCGAGGAACATTTTTGGTTCCGTGTCTGTCTGTCTGTCTGTGGTAATTCCTTGCAACACCCATAACTACCAGAAATAATGGTCGAAGTGGGCTGAAATTTGGAGCGTAGGTGCGGGTTGAGTCACAGATGGTCCCATACCAAACTCATTGGAAAAGTACCGTAAATTTCGTCTGCGCATGCGCAAACGTGAAATAATTGGAACACCCATAACTACCCTAAATATCGTTGAAATGAGTTCAAACTTGGAGGGTTGGTGAGAAATAATAATTTAATAGTTCCAAATGAATTTCATTGGAATCGTAATGTAACTTTGATCTACGCATGCGCGAACATGAAATGTTGACCATTTCCTTGTAACGCTTTTAACTACGCGGTAAATAGTCGTAGAGAGCTGAAATTCTGAGGGTATACGCGGGTTGGATCGCAGATGGTCCCGTTTCAAAATCATGAAAATCGTTTAGTCTGCGCATGCGCAAACGTGAAATACATGGAGTGCCCATAACTACCTTTATTATCGTTGAAATGAGTTCACATTTGGAGAGTCGATCAGTATAATATTTTGATGGTTCCATATGAACTTCATTGGAGTCTTACTGTAATTTCCCTCTGTGCATGCGCAAACATGAAATGTTGACCGCTTCCTTATAACGCTTCCAACTACGCGAAAAATAGTCGTAGAGAGATGAAATTTTGAGGGTACACGCGGGTTGGATCGCAGATGGTCCCGTATCATAACGAACCTACCCAACTAGTCTATACGTTCATGTGATTCAAGTGAGGAAGCTATAGTGCCTACTCGAATGGGCAGACGTTTATCTCCATATCCTCTGTTATCATGCACTTATTCGAAAAACAGGTTCCATGTTTCCCTGCTTTTATCCTTGATCTAAACTGTTATAATCCGGGGGTCTGGGGGGTGTCCCCCAGATTTCAATCGACAATAAACCTACCGTCATGAACACAATCCACTGGCGGCTAGACCTACGGCAACGCTTTTTTTCCAATTTAGAGATTTTGGTACGGCTGGATTCGTATCTTAAAGACATACCTACTTTTGTATCTAGTTGTACAAGACGGGAAAATTTCCCTAAAAAAGTTATTCAAGGAAAACGCCTACGGTTTTTTGAGTTTTGATGGTTTTCCAATGATGACGCAGTAGTAGTTCTTCCAACAAATAAAAACTGTAGATCCCAGACCTACGGTGTTAATTAATAGGAACAGTGAATTTAATTTAACGGTCACCAGGGCGGTACTGTTTTTCTTTGTCGTAACCCTCACATAGATGTCTGAATTCTTCAGGCGGTACCGTTTTTTCAATTTTGTGAGGAGCACTAAAAGCTTCGAGCGATTGACCTCAGGTGGCTTCCACATCGCGGTAGGTCGTAGGAAAAATATACGTACTGCTTTTCTCTTTGGGAAAGGGGTGAAAAAACTCCAGCAACTACAGTTTGAAACAACCGCAGCATGAGCGTACAACGAAGGAAAGCAGTATAAGGCCCTCTACAGTTTTTTGAAGCAAAATTTACCTCATCTTCTACAACAGAGAAAAATCGTTGCTTACATAAATTTATGTGTATTCCTCCACAATTGATGCGCCTTGCTGCCAGAGACATAGAAACTAAATTTGGATCAACTGCAAAAAAACATCATTGGAAAATATTTAAGAATGCCCATTTTACTACCTAAAAACGTTACCTGCGTTTTTCTCAAAACTAGATTTCCTTGTTCTACCGCTTTTTTGCTTTGGACGGCAGAACAGGCAAAACTGCAGTATTATGCTGCTGAAAACGCCTTCATGAGCGACCGCTGCACAGCCCGCAAGTAACAGTGTGGTGTGGAGTTTCAAACCATCACTGGTCCCTTCTTCTTTGAGGATCATGATGGAAACACTGACTGTCAATTCTACCCGTTAGATTGGCATGATAACTAATTTCTTCATACCTCAGTTACGCAGAAGAAGGCGAAATAGCAACATCAATGACGTTTGGTTTCAGCAAGATCACCTCACACTTCCACCGCCGCTGTGGCCGTCGTATGCGAGTTTTTCCTCAGACGCCTCGTATCACGTTTTGGGGACGTTCACTGGCCCCCTAGGTCTCCTGATTGGACGGCGTGTGACTTCTTTGGGGATACCTAAAGTCACGAGTTTATGCCTCAAAACCCCACACCTTGGACGAACATAAAACTGCAATAACGACCGAAATTGCATCAGTCGGTGAGGACTTGCTACAGCGTGTTCACCAAAACTTTCTCAACAGACTTGCTACGTGCTGCGAACAAGATGGACGCCATGTGGTTGATCTAATTTTTGAAAATTAAAACGGCAATAATTTCTCTACCAGAAAATATAAATGTGATGAATTTAGAATTTACTCATCACGGTGGCGTGAGGAAAGGAAAGGCGCAGGCGGCGGATATCCACCGATCATCTACGCCCCGTTAAGGGGAGGTAGAGGTGAGTGTAGGAATTTGCCCAGGCGGCGGTAATCCACCGACATCTAGGTTCTTTTGAGAGAGGAGGTGCTTGTCTAGGCGGCGGTAGTCCACCGATCATCTAGACAAGGAGGAGAAGGTTTTCTCAGGCTGCGGTAATCCACCGATCATCTGAGAGGAGGAGCAAGGTAGAGGAGAGAAGAGAGAGAGCTAGTTAGAGGAAGTGTCGAATGAGGCTAAAGCCCCAGGATCCAGGGTTTTATAGGAACTGGAGGCCTCTCCCTCCAACCCCCTGTTAGGGGTTGGTGGTGGGGCCCCAGGTTGTGTACCCTGGGTTCTGTGGCCTGTCTCCCCACTCACTTGTTTATTGACGGAAACTAAGTTTGACATTAGAATGTTGGTGAGAGCTTAAAGTTACTAGTGGAGTGTTCCCGGGAGGGACTCACGACAATAAATAAATTGTTTGTACGTCTAATAGGGTACATCTCGAGTTATGTCCATTTGTTTTTGGGTCCATTCCCGTGAACCACCCTGTAAAGACAGAGACCAGTGCCGCCAATCGGCAGGAATTTCAACAAAACATGGGTGTCCTTTCATTTCAAAGTAACCGGATTTAACGGAATCAACGGATTACTAAGGAATTTATAGATCAATCAGCTTCCTTTCTTTCGAATATTTACCTGTATTAGTCTCAAATTGAGATTAACAAAAAATATAAGAAGATATGGCAAGAAACATTGTTTTCGAGGACCTAGGGAAGTGGAATTAGCCTTCAGCACGAACCCAAATAGAACTGTTATTTTTTTATAGGTTCAAGCGGCAGATATCTGTGACCTCTTTATCTGAATGATTATCGTTTTCATTTTCGAGTTTTCACATAGGTACCCAGGAACCTAGGTAGTTTTTTCTTAGTTTCGGAAATGCAACGAAACTGAATTTATAAATTCAGCGCAGTAAATTATCAACGCTTTTAGCAGCAGTGAAATGGAACAGTTTTGCTTGATTTTGTTAAATTTGTTTCCGAGCCCCTGCGTTCGTGTCTCACACGCGCACATCATCTTCATTCATTTTTACTCAAAAATAAAACACAGAAATCTGCCAAAAAACTCCAAAAAACACTATTAATAAATTGACGATTTAGAGTAACACCAGTTATCACTTGCATGAGGTACAAACAAACAACGATCTCATTATGGTAATCGCAGAAGAGATATAATTTCCACTAAGGTGAAAAAGGATCTATAGGTGGAGGAGTATTGAAGGTGCTCTCTCAGTAGTAATTGGTACTGTCTTCCTTCGTTCGCTTTTGGTTTATTATTCTATGTGAATAATACACCTATGTATTCGCTCAGCAAAAAATTTTTATAACACCCCCTCAAACTTTTTTCTTTTACGTTTCAAGGTGCATAGATTCCAAAAATGCAATGTCCGTCCGCCGTACGCCGTCCGCCGTATCACGTGTACAGGCTTCATTTTCGGTCTAAAAAAATCGTTCTTTCGCACACATGCTCCATTTGGGCGCTAGTTGTGTCCCGAAACTTTTCAGCCCGATCGGAATATACCCAGGGGTGTCATGAGTGAAAATGTATGTAAAAATAGGTACTTTTTACGTTTTAGCAGCATATTGGTAACATGAGCTTCTGAGATATCGTTTTCTATGTTTTTGGGGACGAGAAGACCGAATATGAAGTCGATTTTGACCAAAGAGTGGAAAATTGAGTTCTACCAAATGTTCAGTTCCCAGAATTGATTTTTTATGAGCGAAAAACCTGGGAAATCGTCTGAAATCACCATCAGTTTGTATAATAACACTGGAAAAAGTGTCAAGACGTGGTTCAGGACGATTAAATGGCACTACCAATGATCAAAGATAGTTAAAAAAAAAGAAAAAAAAGAGCGTACCTAATTTGTGTTTTGGGGGCCAAAATTAATGGAAACCATCAGAAGTAGCTATTTCGATTATTACGCATGAAAGAAACAATATTAATGAACAGCCAACGTTTCTGTAGGTATGTCCAATAGAATAATAAACCCATGTGACAAGGACTTTGCAGCGTTTTTTTAATGGAATTGTGACTAAAAATGCTGACCAATTATTACACAACGGTTTATCATTTACCTTTATAGATTCCCCTTCTGCGTAGATCACTGTTTTCTGTGGTCAATACCTACCCAGGTGCTCCTCACAGGGAAGTCCAAAATCGAGTATTGGAGCCGGTCTGGCAATATTCGGTGGAACCAAAAATTCGACCATTGATAATTTGATGTTGTTCATGAAACATGACGCTTGTTCAAGTTACGAAAGTAGGTACCGACAAAATCCAGTACAGCCACCATTCTTCAAATAAAATAATATCACGCAGCAGCCAACTCGATTTCACTCAGTCAGGCGTAATTATAATCCAGTACTGGCGTTGGCATAGGAAATTGTAGGCATTTAGGTACCTACCTAATTTAAAAAAAATGTTTTTGAAAAAACCGCAATTCAGTCCGTAATTGTTAACGTTTGCACTTGTGTCATCCGCTCTCGCGAGTGAAAGTAGTAAACTCAGAAATGTACAGCACCTGTTTTTTGCGATTTCCCAACATTTTACTATGTGGCACACTCATCGTTTACCAATCAGTCTTACCTTCACCATTCGATTCGGCTTAGGCTGATTTTTCAGAAAACGTCTTATCTCATTTTTTGTCAAAAATGGACTCATTCCCTCCTCATTTCTTCTAGGGTCATCTTGATGGCGAGCTCGTGCTGACAAATCGTAATATACGTAGTTGCTGAGCGTTTTTCCGAGGTTTGAAGGGTCGGGTTCGGATTGGAGTATCCATTTCTTCATTTATACTCTGAAAAGAATGCGCAGCGGATGACCTTAACGTTCCAAACCAACGCGAGGACTTTGTAGATATTTTCTGGTTTGCGACCACTGGGCCCTTTTTGTCAAAAGGGACGGTGATTGGTTCGGAGAGCCCAGCCAAAGGATATTAAAGGATTACTCATCCAAGACGGGCAATCAGCTGTCAAGACCACTCTCATCCAAATCTTTCCCTGTCGATAACGCCAGTGATGAAAACTTTCCTATATTTCAGAGCGGGCTTGCCGCAGACTCTATCACGTTTATCACTATTTTTTGTACTTTTATCTGGTTCAATAAGTTTTTGTGCGACAATTTTAGATTTGCAATTGATGAGAATAAAATACAGAGGGAAACTTGTGCTTCGCAGATCCAGTAATAAATATAATAAATAATCACAAAGGAATGCTACTTCTTGCAGGGTATTCCAGAACTTTTAGAGCTATAAGGACGGACTTGCAAGTTGAATGGATTAGCGGCTTGACGTGACAGTTGGTAGGGATGAGCAGCGACGCCTCAGCAGCGATCCAGAGGTTGAAATAATTGTAATTATTATGCAAGTTATATTAATGTGAGGCCAGTAATACTATTGGTAGACAGTAGGGATTCAGCCAAATGAAAATTCATAGTGCGCGATGCATTCTGTTCAAAATATTATTAGTTCTACACCTGAATTCGCAAACAAACAAAAAATTACCTAACAAACATCAAATGATAAAGTTGATAATGAGTAATAATAATTAATAATAGCAGGTAATAATTAATTTGATAATGAGTTAGCAAGTAGGAGTTGCCATTGTTGATACTTCCGTTTTGCGTTGGATTTTTTTTTATTACTTGCGAACGGACAATTATCGTGTATGAGGAAATCAAATTTCTCTTTCTCTGTATTGTTGTTTTGAATAAAACACAGTTAAAACGGGGAAAAAAATTAAATCGTTCTGGGGTGGGGAAGAAAAATTGTCTAAAATTATAGATACCTTCACTGTTTGTGCCACTCGACTTCACTTGAAGCCATTAATTTCCAGAAAGAAATTGATGCGACTTCCCCATTCAGATGTTTTATTTAATTTATTGATATTTATTGATACTGATAATTATTTATTTATTTATTTATTATGACACGCGCTGGGTCATAATTTATTTTATTGAGTTTTCTTTCCTCTTTTGACGTTCCCAACTTGAATGGCTCAAAACGTGATGACAGGCTGACTGAAGTTTGGCTCAGTTGAGGACCCGAAATGTCCCGGATAAAATAACAGGTAACAGGCAACAATATTACTGTCCTGGTACCCCTCAGCCGCGATACCACTCACTTGTATAATAGTTTTTACCAATAAAAACGGAGAATGACGAGCTGGGTGGCTCCTCGGGGAAAAGATCAGAAGGGTCCTCTCCATTGGCCTCCCACCGTTTCTCAACAGCCGCAACGGCCGTTGACAGACGGGTTGGAGGCACCTTTATAAACCGCCCGGCTCGCCCAGCTCTTCATTCGACCGACCATACTCCGACTTGCGACTTCTCTCTCGATCACGTTATACACACTCCCTCACACCCACTCTTTCTCTCACATCCTCTCTCTCTCACTCCTACCTTCCTCGCACCTGCTGTGGCGTTAACCACGGACGCTCCTTCATCTAGCACTCGCTGCGGTGATAGCCACGGGGTGCTAGCCTCATTCTTCCTGGTGTCTGCTGTGGTGATGACCGCGGGACGCCTTTTCCTCAAGCACTCGCTGTGGTGATATCGGTGGGGTGCTAGCCTCCTTTTCCGACGCCTGCTGTGGTGATACTGCGGGGCGTTAGTCCTTCTTCAACCTACCCAAACCATCCCTACCCTTCACCTCCATTATTATGCTTAATAGCACTAGACATTTCAAGTTTGTTGAATCCCGACCGTCTACCAAGGAACATTATTTGATTCTGCAAATTATGCAACGTACAGAAGACGAGTATTACCTACTAGTACAAATTTACTGCAGCTGTTCTCTAACTCTACCATAATAAGTACCTAGTGATAATAAGTTTCCGATTACTTTTTTCATTAGTTACTCCTACTTTTCACAAACGTTCCACTTATATAACCATATTGCATTCAAGTATTAAATCAAAGTATTACATTCAATCGTAGTACGAGTACATCCAAGTTATATACAACTATTGGTTGATTTATACGTTAGGAACCCGCATCATCAGATTAGTATTATTTGACAAGATACTTAGCGGCATATTTAATTTTATCGGATGAAACCGTAAAACTTTACGTTCCTAATAAGGTACGTTTGTAGGTTTTATAACGTAAAACAAGCCATATAAATAATAAGTGTTTTCCATCAACGTTTTTACTGTCGTTTTTCGGGAGGGGCTTGAGGAAAGAGGAGGCGATGGCACCCTAAAGGAAATAAGCTGGTCATTGCCCCCCTCGAATTTCCCATGTTATTTAGAACTGCTCCCCCAACGCCCCCTCTCTGGTGCTCGCCCCCCCACGAAGATTTTCCATTTGCAATAAAGTGGCGTGAGCTTTCAGGGCTCAACCTACCCCAGGACCTCGAGCTATATCCCGTTTCCCCTAAACACCCCATCAGCCTCCGTGTCGGTGATGGACCCTCCAGTCACTCTTGGATACGATGGCAGTTTCGTAGCATTATGACGCCTGGAGACGTAAACCTTCTACCAGGGCCCTAATGGACAGATTAGAGCACAACTTGATACGAAACTCAGACCGAGATCTTTCATCCCGAACGATGCTAACATCATGTTCATAACGCAAACATCAATAATGCCGAGGAACAAATGAGGCATCAAACACCAAGTGTGTGACACACTCATAACTACTAAAGTACTGCGATACCTTCATTTAGGTACTTAATGACCAAGTGTTCGAACTTACTTAGTGCCGTTTTGGGATGGGCTATTCAGGGTAGCCGATGCATGAAACCAGCTGTATTTACAATGGTTATAAAACTCCTGGATCCCGTCGGAAAAGTGAAACCCCCAAAACAACCTTGTTTTCATTTACGCGCCAAGAAACTCGCTGAATGATATGGAATAGAATGATATGGTTTCTTTGAGTGTTTACATTGATCTTGAACTAAAGCATTTTTTGAGACCTCCCGGAGCATTTACGACCAGCTATTCGTTTAAAGCGAAAAGCTTCGTCAACATGATCGACAGTGAAACTGTATGAATCGGGCCCAAACTTCATTGCTAGGGAGCACCTGATCATAACCACTGATGGCTGTATGAAGTCGAGTTGGTTGTTCTGTGATATTATTTCATTTGAAAAATGATGGCTCTCTTGGATTTTATTGATAGGTACTTTTGCAACTTGAACAAACGTTATAACAACAAAAATTAATGAATGAATTATTGAACCCCGCGAATTTTTATGAAACGGTAATTCCCGGGCTGGCTCCATTACTCGATTTAGAGCTTTCCTGGTGGAGGGGGGGGGGGGAGCACGAGGGTAGGTACTGACCACAAAAACAGTGATATACGCAGATGGGGCCTCTATATAGGTAAATAATAAACCATTGCGTAATAATTTGCAGCGTTTATTCCCCATAAGTTAGCTAATGGAGTTCTTCAGTCTCCTTTGTTCATGTTACACGGCTTGAATGTACCACCCTATGCCACTCGCCACAATTCCTTGTTTCATGTCCCTTTTACCGCCCATAACTACCCCATCCATCGTCCTGCATGTCGCTTGCCGCATTAGTCAAAGACTTTCCTGGGGGGGAAGCGGACCTTGACTTCTACTCACAACGTCTCTTAACCCGGTCTCAAACGTCGACTATCAGATTTACTGCTTGTGCCAGTTATATTTCATTTGTTGTATATCTCTTATTGATTTTGTTGAGATTTTGGTTTATTATTTGCAATAATGAACCATTGGAATCGAGCATGAAAAAAAAAAATTCTTAACCCCCCTCAAATTTTGATGGTTTACGTTTCAAGGTATGTAGAATCCAAAACTGCAATAAAAATATTTCTGTCTGTCCGCCGTACGCCGTACGGGCCACTTATCTTAGTTACCATGAAACAAAATTGATGATATTCGGGTTATAGGTTCCGTTCGGGGTCTAGTTGGTCCTCGAAGCTCGACGTTACTGCCAGTCATCTCTAAGGGGTTCAAAATAGGGGTTGACATTTTCAGAACGCCGTATCTCGAAAACTTCCGATGTAAGCGTATGGTTTTTTTTACGTTATTAAATTTTTCTTGAGCTAAACAATATTTTTTGAGACCACCCGGAGCATCCGGCCCGGATATCATAACTACTGAGCACCTGATTATAATCAAGGATGGCTGTATGAAGTCGAGTTGTTTGTTCTGCGATATTGTTTCATTTGACAAGTGATGGGCTATTGGATTTTGTTGGTAGGTACTTGTGAAACTTGAACAAACGTTGAAGTATTATTTATGGGTAAATTATTACACAATGGCCAATTATTACACACCGGCGAATTATTACACAACGGTAAATTATTACACAACGGTAAATTATTACACAACGGTAAATTATTACACAACGGTAAATTATTACACCACGGTAAATTATTACACAACTGTAGATTATTACACCACGGTAAATTATTACACAACGGTAAATTATTAAACAACGGCTCATCTCTCCAGAAGGGGCTGGATTTTGTTGATAGGTACTTTTGCAACTTGAACAACCGTTGAAGTATTATTGATGGGTAAATTATTACACAATGGCAAATTATTTCACAACGGTGAATTATTACACAACGGCTCACCTACCCAGAAGGGGCTGGATTTTATTGATAGGTACTTTTGCTACTTGAACAACCGTTGAAGTATTATTGATGGGTAAATTATTACACAATGGCAAATTATTACACAACGGCAAATTATGACAAAACGGTAAATTATTACACAACGTTAAATTATTACACCACGGTAAATTATTACACAACGGTTCATCAACCAAGAAGGGGCTGGATTTTGTTGATAGGTACTTTTGCGACTTGAACAACCGTTGAAGTATTATTGATGGGTAAATTATTACACAACGGTTCATTAATCTATCTCCGTAGAAGGGGACCTCTACAGGTAAATTATTACCCAACGGTTCAGGTAGGTACCTAATAACGAGTACGGGGTTAGGTACTAACCTACGGAGGGTCCGCGATCTACATATGTGTAGAATAGTACATTATGTTATATAGAAGGGTTATCTATACGGAGACCTGTGATCTGTAACAGGAGGGTATTCTGTACAAAATAATAAACCGTTGTGCAGGGATTTGCAGCGTTTTCTTGTGATTTTATGAACCTATAATGACATACATACAATTATTGGTTCTTATATAAATATAGCAAAACAAATAAAATAACACCTGTCAAAACCTGCCATAGATTTCAACGCAAGTTCCAGCCTAAATACAGCCGGGAGCTCATTCTCAGATTCCCATTTGAAACTAAAGCTGGATGGGGAGCTGAAGTCCCAGGTGTGACGAAGGGATTAAACTAGCTTTTATTGCACCGCCGTCCGTTTATCCCAGTCCCGTTCACCATTTATTCAGCCCTCCCGTCATCCACTCTCCCTCACAGGATCAGACCACTATAATTACACCCCCCGCGCCCTTTTCAGTCATCTTGCAGGGACTAATTTGAAGTCAATTTGGGAGCGTTTCTCTCAAAAGTTTGGGGTTTATAGGCTGCAGGCACGCGGTTCAAAGCACGACCACTACAATTAACTTTGGTTTCCATCGAGTTTCCACTTATGGATGGAAACTTCTCAAAATGACGCCATCATTCAACCCTACTTAATTGTTTGCATCAGTTTCAACTTACGTAGGACGTTCGATCTATCCATAGTGAAATGTAGAGGGATATTATTTTCTCCCAAAGTGAGTTTAGAATTACCATGTATTATTTTAGTGCAGTCATGGTGCGGCAAAACGCCAAAACCTGCTTATATTTGGACGTGGATAAGTAACAGGGGTCCAAGCGACATCTTGGTAAAAATTGAGTCAAGGGTACCAGGTCCTGGACAAGGTCTTTCAGACTTTGTAGATTTTAGCGCCTTCTATAAAAAACCGTTGCGAAGTCCTTGTCACATGGGTTCATTATTCTAGTGGACATAGGTACCTACAGAAATTCTGGAAAAAAATACATTTATTGTTTCTTTCATGTGCAATTATTGAAATTGCTATTGTTGATGGTTTCCACCAATTTTGGCCCATAAAAACACGATATAAGCTCCGATTTTTGACAAACTATGTTTGGTCATGGATAATGCCATTTAATTGTCTAGATTCACCTGTTAATACTATTTCTAGGGTTATAATACAAGTTTATGGTGTTTTCTGGCAATTCCCCAGGTTTTTGGCTCGTACAAAAAGATTTTTGGGTGCTGAACCTTCATTACAACCTCAATTCTTCACTCTTTGGTCAAAATCAACTTCATATTCCGTATTCAGCCCTAAAAAAACATGGAAAACGATACCTCGCAAACACATGTTCACTAAAACCTTTAAAAAAATATACATATTTTTACCACTATTTTTCACCCGTGACACCCCTGTGCTTCGGAGCACAACTAGGAGCCAACTGTGTGCGGAAGAACGACGATTTTAGACCAAATTTCAAAATAAATTTAACATTAAAACTACGTTAGACTCTCAATTTTCCACTCGTTGGTCAAAATCGACTTCATATTCTGTCTTCTCACCCCAAAAACATGGAAAACGTTGCCTCACAAGCTCATGTTACTAAAACACTAAAAAAACCCCATTTTAACCCATACCCTTGGGTATATTCCGATCGGGCTGCAAAGTTTTGGAACACAACTAGGGCCCAAATGGAGCCTGTGTGGGAAAGAACGAAGTTTTTTGAACGAAACTGAAGTAGCTAAGCATGGCACGGCGTACCTACGGCGGACGGACATTGCATTTTTGGAATCTAAGCACCTTGAAACGTAAAAGAAAAACTGTTGAGGGGGTCTTATAAAAATTGCTTGCTGAGCGATTACATGGGTGTATTATTCACAGAATAATAAACCAAAATGGCGAAACACGAGCACTAGGGTCCAAGAGCCACTGCTCTAAACGCCATCCGAAATTTTGTTTGTTTTGAAGTTTTTTACATTACATTTTCTATAATTAAATAAATATTAGTAGGTACATATTACGTAACTTTCACGATTTATTTGGACTTCGAAATTTTTACCCATTTTTGCATATTTCAGAAAATGTTTGACACATTTCACATATTTTATGCGTATTTCAAAAAAATAAATTACATATTTTAGTTAGATATTTCGCTTTCTTGGAGACATAAAAATCCTACCCCTAATAGCATTCGCACTTTGAATCAAACTTTTCGCGAACTGAATTAAACTTTTCGCCAAATGAATATTAAACTTTTTGCCAAATGAATTAAACTTTCAGCAAATTGAATTAAACTTTCCGCAAGTTGAATTAAACCTTTCGCAATTTGAATTAAACCTTGGGTAACACTGTTTTTTGTTTTTTTTACACAGAATGTTATAAACAAAAAGAGAGGCTAATAAACAAATTATGTTCCCTTAACGAATATTTCTTGGACAGTTACACGATAAAGAACATGGAGGCCCTGAGAAGGAATATAAAGATAGTTAGATAAGACAGAGATGCGACAGAGATGGGTCATTGTTCCCTCTTTACTTCTTCATCTTTCCACCTCTGTATGTTTAATTCAAACTGTGAAAAGTTTAATCAAATTGCGTGTAGTTTAATTCGAATTGCGAATGATTGAATTCAAAGTGCGAATGCAATACAAGTATTTTTGTGAATAACGTCAATATGAGTCGGAAAGTGCATTGCAACAGTATTCAATTCTGTACTATGAAGCAATTTATTTCGATAAATAACGCGTAATTAGTGAACAGCAGCGCTGATTTGAATGGAATGACAGAGGGCAAGGGTCTGCCGAGATGACCGCCGACGGCTCGGTATAAATAACGATGGCAAACGTGTGTTCGGAACCGGTATCTGTGTCGAGTGGATGGACTTGTGGGGGGGGGGGGGGGGGGTGCATTAGGGAAATGCGGCGGCAACCCCGGCTCTGTCAGCCCCTCGATGACGAGCCGATACACAGGCGGAAAAGAGATTGAATTGGTTAGGCCCTCCAGGGCTCAGGGTTACCCGGAGAAGAGGTTTCCTCTTCCCGCTAATGAGGGGACGGAATGAACGAGGGAGGGAGAAAACCCAACCAGAAATATGGTACAACCCACCGACCCCGCAGATCCCCTTTTCGTTCGGTGATACCGTGGAGGTTTCCAATTGCAGTTCTCCTCTCCGGAAAGCACAAATTGACCAAATCAAGCGCGGATTGGCGTCGGCTGTAGTCAACCGGCCCTCGTCAAATCGATACGGCTTAGCGGATAATAGCGCTAATGATACGGTAGGACCGGTGATGGGCGGGAATGGGGAAAAGCTGTCACAGCGACCGCTACAATGGATTGTGTTCATCTGTCATAACACGTCACGAGCCGAGGCAAAAGAGACACAGGGCAGCGTACACGTGTCAGGGCAACATACCTACACGCGTCATGGCAACTTACTCGTGTTAGAGCACCATGAACATTAACATCGGGAAAACATGAGTTTGCCAGAGTAACAAACAAGCAGATCAACATTATAAACTATATTGATTACCTGCTGTATCAGAGTGGATTGAGATTGCATCTAAGGAAAATCAGGCCCATCGCAATCTTGCTGGTCTTCTGTGCTGCTGTCCCTTCAATGCCACTCTCTCTCTTGATGATACAGCAGCCCCCCCCCCCCCCCCCGGCCCCTCCGGCGTTAGCCACATTCCTTGGGAGTGTGCCCGGGATGGACCACGCGGAGGTGCCAGTTTTACAGGGATCGTCCTGGGACGGGGGTCGGTGCTTTTCAGGTACTCTGCCTCCTCTTCTTGTATCGTGAGGTTTTCCCTTCGCTGCCGAATTCCTCCTCGTTCTGGTGCCTTGGCTGTTGCCACATAATATTGCTCGGTATGGTGAAGTAGAGGTGCTAATATCACAGCCCAACATCACATTTTTGTTTCCCTATATACTACGACCATGCGCTCTATAAGTTACTCTCATCCGATAAATACAGTCACTTCAAGAATCCAGACACATTCATACTAGCCGGTAGGGCTGGAGAAAACCCCACCAGCACCCTCGAGCCCACCCTTCCTAGGATGGCCCCACCGGTACCCGCTTTATAGGGCTTTCATGTGACCGGGGGGGGGGGGGGGGGGGGCTGCAGCCCTTGAAATTAACAAAAAGGAAATTAACAAAATGCAAAACTAAATAAATCAGGATTAAGTAAAATGCCTATCGGTTTGCTATATTGGTTACCTATCACGATATAATGTTTTAATAATTATTATACTGGTACTCTCCCCCCCCCCCCCCCCTGGTGAGACCTCGGGTGTTCCTGAGGGTTCTCACCTGGGCCCACTCTATTCCTGATCTTCATGGATGACACTGGGTCGCTCTTGGACAGCGTGTCAATCACCTGATGTTCACGGACGACCTAAAGATTTTCTCGATTGTGAGATCTGAGGCCGATTGTGTGGTTGTTCAGGATTCTCTCCACAAGCGCGAGAGTTGGTGCGTTAGAAACAAGTTACACCTCAATGTTGAGAAGTGTTCTGTGGTCTCTTATTCTGGATCCAACTCACCCATCCACGGCTGCTACACCATTAATGGAGAGGATCTAGCCGATGTTCTGCCGTTAGGGATCTCAAAGTCATTTTTGATACTCAGCTGACATTTTTGGACCACACTGACAAGATTCACTCGAAGGCCATGAGGTCCCTGGGCTTCATTAAGAGGAATACGAGGGAGTTCACTGACCCGGCGGTGCTGAAGCTCATATACCCGTCCTTGGTCCGTCCATGTGTGGAGTTCGCCTCTCCAAGACGGTGTCGGGTTTACTAAAGAATCTAAAGCTAAAGAATCATTGGAGCGGGTCCAGAAAAACGCCCTGAGTTACTTGCCCTACCAGTGGGGCCAACGCTGGGAGGACTTCAGCCACTCGGAGGAGTTGCGTGGAATTTGGCTTCTTTCCTTGGAGTCCCGCCGCTGGATGGCGGATGTGGTCTTCCTCCATGGTCTCACATCTGGTAGGATGGACTGTGCTTTCCTCCTGGCACCCACCTTACAGTAAGCGACAAATCCAACCGTTTTACATACGCCATGCCCCCACCAACTACCTCCGCAATGATCCCCTGTTGCGCATGCAGGTTTACATCAACAGGCTGGCTGGATCGAGTGATGCCGAAGACTTTGACAGCTTCTCCAGTTCTCCAAATTTTTTTTCAAAAAACGTGTGAGTGAGCTGGACGTAGATGAGGGTTTGTTTTGTTCATCCATGCTGTGTTATATCTGTTTTCTTTTCATTATTTAGGTGTTTAGCATTTGTTACCACTGCATATAATTTAAAGTCTGTTATTTATATTGAAGTACTGTTGAATGTTTGAATATACGAGTATGAATGCGTAATTTTTTCATTTAATTTGTATTGAAATTGGGCATTTGCCAGTGTAATTTACAATAAACAATAATTATGTACTTATCATTTCATAACATATCTTTCAAAGTTTTCAATTACGTACCAATTATAATTATATTTCTATTTAAATTTATTGTGTATTCTGATTAAATGTTGATGAATAGCTTGAATATTTTAGGAATACCTAATTACCTATTACTGTCCAAATAGCAATAATTATCAAGGTCATTTTGAAACAGCCCCGATTGTATTAAAGCAGTACTTTGGATGAGGAATTGAATTTTAGACGAATGATCCAGACCCCACTCGGGTAAGCCCTTAGTGAAAGTGAAGCCCTGCAGCGGGAATTGAAACTAGTGAGAAGGAAACGGCGGTGACGAAACAACGGGAGTAAGAGCGGATTCTGGGACGTGTGTCCCATTTAAGTGAGGCGAACAAACCCGGAGGAGACACTTGGGAAGGATGACATTTAGGTGGGGGTTATTGGGGGGAGGGGGCTTAAGGGTATTGAGAGTGACGTGGCGCCGAGCGGACGCCTCGGGAGTTGACGTGTCATTGATTGGAACGTTTCTGTGTAGGGACATGTTTGTTTGTTTGAATTTTACCTATATTTATTCAATTTTTTGGCCGGAGTAATCATCCAGCCTGGACTTTAATTCAGCTTGTTCCCATCGTTTATTACGGGCTATTAAAAGAAAATGTTCTCTCATGAATAATCACGAAAATTTGAATAAAAATTAAAATTACACTTTTGGTTTCATGTGAAATAGAATCAACGAAAATGAAAGGGAACATGCATAAAGAAATTTTGGCTGTTCTTTTGTTTCTTTCATGAAGTATTTTTTATGGTTTAATTTTTGCCCCGAAACCACGAATTATGCTCCTATTTTTGAACAAATTATCTATCTCTGATCATTGATCGCGCCATTTAAACGTCTTGATTCACCTGCTGATATTACATCTACTAGTGTTATTATACAAATGTATGGTAATTTCAGACGATTACCCAGGTTTTTGACCCATAAAAAATGAATTTTGGGAGCTGAACCTTCGTAACAACCTCAATTTTCCAATCTTTGGTCAAAATCGACTTTATGCTACGTCTTCTCGTCCTAAAAACATGGAATACGATGCCTCACAATCTCATGTTAATAGTCGCTCAAACTTAAAACAATAAAAAATTCTGCGTAAATGGAAGACGACGGGAGATACCTACGTGTTGATGTGGATAGAAGAAAATATAATAAGCATAATTTTTACTTCGAACAATAAATTAAAGCGTTTATTTTGGGGCTACACTTTTGTTGAGAAAACCATGACAATGGGGGGGGGGGGGATGAAAAAATTCATAAAAAATAGCAAGTCTAGGACACTTTCCGTCACGATAGGAAAGTGACCATTCGACATTAGACATGTTAGAGTAAACATTCTGACCATATTTGTGTGCTATTAGCTGCCACCCTGATGGTCACTATACAAATATAAAATGGAACGCAGAGCGAGGAAACTAAGGTAGTGAAACAAAGTGTTCCTGATCGAACATAACTGTCCCACCGCCACCTTATATCCCTGCTTGGGTCCTTGGGCGTCTTCGGATCCTTCCTGAGCTGTATCTCCAGCTACCTCATCGGGCATCAACTTACAGTTCGTGCTGCCATCTTTCTCTTCAACCTTGGGGATTCCGCAGGGAAGCCACATTGGCCCTCTCTGCTTCCTGCTTCTGATAAACAGTGTGGTGAGGGGTTTCAACTCGAAAATTCGTTGTTCGCTGTTTGCGGATGACTTGAAACTGTTTTGCCATGTACAATCAGTAAGTGACTGTGAGGGGCTGCAGGGTGCTGTCCATTTTCTCGAAGATTGGTTGGGTTGTAAGGTCAACGGCCTCAACCAAATGTCCGTTGAACCTGCCATGGAATTTCAACAGTACACCTGTGGGGAAATGAACAATCGGACGTTTCCACAGGATGTACCAAAAGTGTTAATTCAGGAGTGCTGACGACCGATTTCCCAAGAACTCGCGGCCACAGTCAACGACCGTGCTTTGGCCATTGCAATCGTGACGTAGGGGTAGGCGGAACTGTACCCCTTCCCGCAAATGCCAAAATTGGTGAAGGATGCTGTCGTCACGGTTACACCCAATGAGCCTAAATAATCATCCCTCTCCTCCTGATCCAAAATTTCGATTGGTCTTCGAAAACAGAACGCCCTATCACGCCTCCGACCCGAACTGGCAACTGATCGGAAACACGAAATTAATACTATCTCTCCTCAGACGTCGAAGAAGCAACAAGTCAATAGGCTTTAATTGTGCCCGACTTTCTCATTCTTTGGACTGATCGTTTAGAGGAAACCTGACAGATTCCCTCCATCCTAGCTCAGAAGCCTGCTCCCGTCGAGTCGCCTGGACCAGCCATCAGGCAACCATTGGACTGATACCACCAATAATTGAATTTATTGGTGGTACAAAATACCACCACTATTGTTACCCGTTCGCTCTCGCGTGAGATTCTCGAAAGCCGCAACCTTATCGCAGAGTGCGTCCGAACATTCTCGATTCCGAGGGCTTAGGTAGAACCTACATTAGATTAATCGTATATGTATGTATTTCATTCAAGTACTCATATCTGTTCATTAAACAGCGCTTCTGTTTCAGAAGAGTTCTAATCACTAATCAAGTCCAGCTTTATTTACAACCCTCGGATTCCTGGTGTATATCAGGCGGGGGTTACTTCTTGATTATCAAAGGAAGTAATCTCTAGAGAGTAAGATCTTCCTACCAAAGGGTAAACGGGACAGCCCAGGGTAGATCTTACATCTCGGGACTGGGGTATACATCCCTCTAATAGGGAATTAGTGAAAACCCCAGAACCAAATAAACCCTTACAGTGTTCCCTCTTCTTGAACCGCTCCAAATGCTCCATCGTCACCTTCCACAGGTCTGCTCGGCCAATCTTACATTACTATGTTCTCGTCAGCTCTGATCTTCGGAGGCGGGAGGAAACTGTGGACCTCGGGGTTCTCCGCGATGGGAGGCTTACTTTCTCCAGGCACATTGAAAGCATTGCACGGTGAGCTATGACAGCGTTGGGTATTGTTAAATGAAACACCAGGAGTTTTAATGATGTCCAGACCCTCGTAACTCTTTACAAGGCTCCGGTACTCCCGTTGCTTGAATATGCCTCCCCAGTATGGGTACCCTGCTACGCAGTGCATAAATATCCGCTAGAGAGAGTGCAGAACAAGTTTCTCGTCTACGTCGCCTTCAAGCTCGGGGTCCCCTCGGCTGAAGTTTATTACACATACCTGCTGGAGGTATGTCACATGCAGCCTCTTGAAAAGCGGCGGTTTGTGGCGGATCTTACGTTTCTCTTACGACACAATCTCCTGCTCTGCACTTCTGGCCAGGATAAACATTTCGATCCCCTGAGTCTCGTCGCGCTCGCCTCTTCTCTTTCATGTGCCATTCTCCGCAACCATCACCTCAATCGTCCTCTTCACCGTCTTCCCCGATCCGCCAACCTGCTTCTAAATTTACACCCAGACTACGACTTCTTCAACAACTCTGCAACGAAATTGAAATCGATCATAGCCTCCTCACCAAGTTTGTGAAATAGATTCATTGTAATTTATTTTAAATTTGTTTACTCATAGTGGTTTTAAATATTATTTTCTCGTATCTTTGTATTTTCCACGCTGTATTTTTCCGTGTAATTGGGCATGCCCGTACTCAACAAAATAAATAAATAAATAAATAAATAATTGCCAACAAGTATTAGGTAAATACGTGATGGATTTCAAACCTGTCGATTATTTTGGAGTCAGTAGCAATGTTAATATCGGCCCAAGTGGTTGTAGTGATTTATAGGTGATATTCATTTTTATTGTCGAAATGAGTGTCATATTTTATTAATTAGTAAAGAGATCTGTGTCACTGTGAGTGGGAGAAGAAACCGTTCGAAGATTTCATGCAAGAAAATTTTGCAGTCGGGGAGGGTGACCTTCATCAGATTCTGCAGTCATTGAGTAAAAGTTTCACCGCGAGAGGGAATATTTCAAGGTAGAATAGATTGAGTGGATGGACAATGATTATTTTTCAATGAAATTTCATGCATAATACAAATCCGCAATGAAAAACGGGTTTCTCATTTGAAATAACAACGTTTGTGTGCGTAGCGCACGTTTTGCGCATGCGCTTCGTGCGCAAAAATGTCAAATTCGAATGCTACTCAAAAACTATGAAACTTTTGTCGAAACCGATCGATATTTCGGTAATTAGGTCACCCTGCATAATTATTGAAAAATAGAAATAATGGGTTATGGAATTTTTTGAGTAGCCCGTCGAACAAACGTCCGAGGTACAGCCGTGAAAGCCTCTGCCAATGTGAGATCCCGAGCCACCTTCATCACCGTCCCTTCGTCAGAATTCTAAGCTCTGCTAACCAGCTCCGCAATGCTAAGTATGATTTCTTGCCGGTTCCCTTACTTTGTTACAATTATTAAATCCTCCCCCGTTTCATTTTCTTTTAATAAGTAATATTTTCCTGGTCGTATTTTCTATTTATTATTAATATTATGTAGGTACCTATACTGTGAAATTTTTCATTTTGTAAAATGGGCTTGCCCTTATTTATAAATAAAGAGACTCCGCAAATTGCAATTCGGTTGCCGTTTCCCAATTTAATCAACAGGAATACCCGAACATACAACTCAGTTACGGTTATTGGTTTTTCCATCCCGGGGGCGGGGGGGTGTGGGGGGACGAGGAATAGCCAGTTGAAAATGAAAAGGGCGTGAAAGGGGTTTGAAGGGATGGTCTGGGATAATTCGCTGGAAGGCATTTTCTGAATAAATTATGAACTACTGCTCCTTTCACCTCCCCCCCCCACCGAATGGCGTGGGGGGGGGGGGGTGCTCACCCGGTCTCCTGAAAAGAGTTTGATTGTGGTATTAGTTCTTTCTGCTTCGCCCTACCTCTGGTTGATTCCCCCCAGCACCCTTTTCATTTTATACACAGAAAACCGCCAAAAGGGGGTAGAGGAGGGGTGTTGGCTAATGAAACATTAAGATCTAATTTGTTACCCCCAACCCGGGTAGTTTTTGGTTCTTTTTGCTCGACTCTTCCCCCTTTAAAAACCTCTTCCGTCTCTTGCCTGTTATCATAAATATTTAATTTCCTTTTCGTCCCCTTCTTCTTGTTCTCCCTATTTACCCCGTTCTTTCCCCTGTTTTCTCAGTTTCACCCATTTTGGCCTCCTTCGCTCAACCCCACCGCATTGCATCCCATCAAAAAGTTATGCAAACTCGGGAGGATTTGCAAAGATATCTCACCTGCTGAATACGTAACACATAGTCTGTTCTGTAGCTTCATTGAACTGTCTCTATCATAATCCATTCGTTCAAACTGAAAGTTAACCCACGTGTTGGGAATTTCACCGTGTTGGTAGCCGAATTCACTACTAGCGGTATAGGTACAGCATACCTAACTATTTTCCGCGGAGGCTACTAACCTGCCCAGGTCTTAATATTTATGCAATGTCCTTGAAACGTTTTGTGAATGACGGACAAACTGGATTAAAGGACGGACCATTTCAATGTTTTTTTGATATGGCAATCGATATTGCCAGTTTTGGTGGTGGGATGATGAGAAAGGCGTGGAGGCCCCCTCACATAGACCCATAGCCCCATCATCAAACGAAAGGCTATAGCCTATAGAGGCTATAGCCTCCCATAGTCCCCATCATCAAACGAAAATGATTAATACCTACTGAAGTTTGAACCGCCGGGATATGACTTTGCACTCCAGACTCATCCGGTCCTGTTTCCAGTCGGAGGGAAAACTTTTATGTTCATTTTCAGCATGGTACATGCTCTTGAGGTCACCTTCCGGCCGAAAAACACGAAAAAGCGTTACGAAAGCGTCCCACTCTCAATCTGCCCAAGCTGCCGCGTGGGTCGTCCCCCGCATCTTTGCTGGTTCCCCTCCTCTACCGTTCCACCACCTCCGTGGTCTTCACCATTCAAGAGCATGTTCCATTTTTCATAGTTTCTATCGAAGTAAGTACATGAGCATCACCCGGGGACAATCAATGGACGGAGCCCCTTCCTAGTTTTATTCACCGATTCCCAGAGCTGATGGCATTTTTCAGTTCGTTAGTTGAGCTCAGATTATCAATTTTAAAATCCAAACTCTGCGTGCAAGCTGTTAGGTCATCAACTAAAGGAAATTTCCGCAACGGCGCTGCACATTACGGGAAAAATGACCTATTTTGGGTTTGGGACTTGAAAATTCACCGGTCATGCGCGTATTCAATAACATCCAAATTTTACGCTGTCAACGAACAAAATAATCCATGGAATACATACAGATCTTCATGCTTATGGGAAGAGCATGTTATTTGGAATTCTGAGGGCTTAACCGATGTTAAAAGGTCTTTATTGGAAGAACATTTGGTACGGAATTGTGAGGGTTCCAGGCCAGACGGGAAACTGCAGCAGACAAGAGGGGCTTCAGCCAGAAAAGAATGAGGTTGGATGGATGAGAGGAGACCAATTGTTGTGGTGGTGGTTGTGAATTCCGTTGTGCTCCCTCCCGGCCTACGAGGGCAGAATCCCAAAACAGGGAGAGAAGGAGCGAGTGTCCGAAGGGGGCGTTATCTATCGGCCAATGTCCGAACCCTAAGCTGTTCCCCGCGTTCCTTCTAAGAGAAACATACACAACTCTCCTTCAAGGCATCCTGGACCTTTAAGAAGTCATTCCCCAAGTTTCAGGGTTAATAATCGAGTGGCTTTTCCCCATTATGGAGTAGGAATCAGATGCAAGGTACGAGTTCTGAGTAGGAAATAGTAGTAGTTAAAATATTAGCTGATATACAATATTTTGACATGAGGAAAAGAACGAGGCAGATCACTGGGAAAAATAAAATTTCCCCCCAAAAATTCCCGTCCAGAATTTGAAACTAGGAAAACATGCCATCATCATCACGTACCTACGTGCTTTCGGATATAAAAGGAGTAAGCTTTCCCGTCAATCCAAGGAGCGTTATCTATCAACGAGTGTACCTGTAAAAACTTCAATCTGCTCCAAGTTCCTACTTGGACCACGTTCCAGCCTCCTTCAAGGAATCGATAAGGAATGCTTCAAGTTTCAGAGCAGGAGACATCGAGATAGGCACTTTTCCTCTGACGCAGTACCCAAAGCAGTGCATAATTTTTGATCACCATGCAGCTTATGAGGCTGGTAAGAGATCATTTTTATCGCGAAAAATATTAAGCATATGTGCATCCCACAATGACACGCACACACGCGCGCGCACGCGCGCACACGCATACCCACACGCAAACACACACACACACACACACACACACACACACACACACACACACAAACGGTACATGGTGATGACCAATAATGCCAGTCATCATCATGTTTCAGTTTAATCATCTAATAATAACATTTTCATTACTTATCAACTAAACGAAAAATGAGGTAATTTAAAATAACCAAACGTGTAAGTGCTTGGCAGACGGACAAATATTATGATTTCGATTATGACTGTTAAATTTTCGAGCTCTAGGTTTCCTGAAACGTTACCTCTCAAATTTCGAATAGGTCAATTTTTTATCCATGGTCGATCCGAAAAGTTTACCGTACAATAAACCGAAATAAGTAAGCTACAGAATAATGGGCTATTTGCATGAAAAAAAAAAAAAAATAAATAAATAAATAAAAATAAATAACGGGTCATTGCGTGTAGGGAGGTGTCATAGTAAAGAAATGAGAGATCACGCGGCCTAAAAAAAAATTGTCTTCAGAAGAAACAAGCTTTTAAAATTGGAGCATTCAAAAAGTGGCGCTCAGCTTGCGACGTCATCACTGATAGAGGAACTGAAGGAGGTTGCAGCTCCAGCCAAAAGGCGCGATCAGAAATTCGCGCGTAATCACCCGCCTTTCTTGATTTTCAGATTTTATTTGGTTTACAGTAAATCGAATATGTTGGAAGTTATTGTTTTTGGACAGAATTAATTTTCTCTCTTCTTTAGCGATGTACTTTCGATTAGCAAAATTCATGTAAATTGCCCGATAGACAGTAGAAACAACCTATTTTTAGTTTCTAGTTTCTTTAGTGTTACATTTGTCTGTAGTTGGTGCTAATCCTTCTCCCTAACGAGGGCGCTTACGTATTTTAACAAAGAACATTATACTTTGACAGCTTAACCATTCGAAGAGAAGTAACAAGATGAAGGAAGATGAACATTAAATAAGGAAGCTTTTGTGGAATCACAACAGAAAAGGGCCCCCAAGTTGAAAAGGAACCTGAGGAAATGATGTCACCGTTGCTAACAACCCCCTCTCTTTCCTCCTCCCACTCCTACTTTCCATCCAACTCCTCCCAGTAGGACCTGAGTTGAAAACCGCCTTAACTCATTTGACAACGTCATCGTTTATTGATGAAGTCTTCCACCGTCGGTCTGGTAGGAGGAGGCGGGGGGGGGGGGGGGGGGGGGGATTCGGATCCTCCCTAATTGCTTTAATGAATAAAACAAACCGATAACGGGGAGGTCTACTCTCCCCCTACTTTTCATTTCCTATCCCAACAAAAGAAGAGGGAGTCGATCGTATTGTACTACCCGTCAAGTAGCTCGACTCAAGTATGGCCGGATAATGTTAGGGGTCAGGTATTTAAATCTTGTTAAAACCACGAATATGCAAGGTGATTATAAAACTGATTCATTGTCAATCAGCTCCGGTAACTATTCTCACCACGAAAATTTCAATACCTAGGTAATTTACCATCAGGATGAATTCGCAAAGTATATGCATAGATACCATAACCAAAAGTTAGTAAATGCCAGTGTACCAAGATCTATAAAATATTTTAACTACTTTTTTGGTTTATTATTTTCGATAATGAACCTTTGGAATCGAGTATGTAAAAAAAAACAAAATTTTAACCCCCCCCCCCCCCCCCTCAAAATTATTGGTTTCTGTTTCAAGGTATGTTGAATCCAAGAACGCAATAAAAAATTTCTGCCCGTCCGCCGCACGCCGTACTTCGCACTTTTCTTAGTTACCATGAACCAAAATTGATGAAATTCGGTGTATAGGTCCTATTTGGTGTCTAGTAGGTCCTCAAAGCTCGGCGTTAATGTCAGTCATCCCTAAGGGGTGAAAAGTAGGGGTAGAAATCTCCAGGATGCCTTTATATAGATTTTTTTACGGTTATAAATAGTTCTCGGACTTGGGAATTTTTTAAGACCACCCGGAGCATTCCACGTCCAGCCATTCATTCGCAGTAAGTTCCAGAAGTTTGCACCGACATGCTTTTTCAACAGGAGGGTGAATGGAATTGTATATACATTCAGCCCAGATATCATTGTTAGGGTCGCGGCAACAATCGGGAATTGGCCCGAGATAATCATTGCTAGGGATCACCTGATCATATTCACGGAGTATGAAGTCGAGTTGGTTGTTCTGCGATATTATTTCATTTGAAAAATGATGGATCTTTTGGATATTGTTGACAGGTAGTGAAACTTGAACAAATGTTGAAGTATTATTGATGGGAAAATTATTACACAACGGTACATTATTACTCAAAGGTAAATTATTGCACAACGGTCCATTATACTATCTACGTAGAAGGGGCACCTATACAGGTAAATTATTACACAACGGTTTATTATTTGCCTTATGGTTCATGAATAACTACAAAATAATTAATTATTGAATTACTGAATCCTGCGCATTTGTAGGAAACATTAATTCCGGGGCCGGCTACAGTACTCGATTTAGGGCTTTCCTGGGGGAAGCTCAAGGGTTGGTGCCGACCAAAGAAAACAGTGATCTACGCAGAAGGGGCATAGAAGAAGTATGCATAAGAAGTGAAGATTTGACATATAAATGTATCACTTATTACATTATAATTATTATCATTGAGGTCAATGACCAGTACAGGGACTGGTTGACGTTCATCGTCGTTTAAAATGTCGTAACATGTTTGTTTAAACTATTGTTGTTCCATATTGATCTCTGTTCTCTTATGTTCTTAAATAATGAAACGTGAGTAGAGTAGGTAATCTGTCTTATCGGAACTGTAACCTAACGATAACCAATAAACAGAAGTTGATATATCTAAGGTTATTTCCGCTAGTGTAAGAAGTAATATTACCATATCTTCCGGAGGAGTCCATCGTCACTAACTGGTTGAGTAATGGAGGCGAGCGGTTTCGATGTAACGACATCATCATCAGGCCGTCGAGAATATACTAAGTATTCTCCCCTGATGATGATGTATGGTAATATTAGAAGTTGATAAAGGCCAAACACTTTCAGATATTCCATGAACAGATCTTGAGTATAAAGATGGAGATTCCTTTCATGTTATGATCTCGAGCTAGCAGAACTAGCAAGAAATGGTCAACATTTCATGTTCGCGCATCACACGAAATATACGGTGCTAATCCAATGAAATTTATTTGGAACTATCGACGTATTATTCCTGATCGACCCTCCGAATTTCAACTCATTTCGACGATATTTAGGGTAGTTATGGGATTTTCAAGTATTTCACGTTTGCGCATGCGCAGACGAAAGTTACCGTAATTTTTCAATTATTATGGTATGGGACCGTCTGTGACCCAACCCGCACCTACCCTCCAAATTTCAGCCCATTTTGGCCATTATTTCGAGTAGTTATGGGCGTTACAAGGGACTACCACAGACCGGCTGACACGGAACCAAAAAAATGTTCCCATGTTCCTCGATGTCTGAAACGAAAAATGGTAGTGGAAATTTTCATTTTGGAGGGCATACATTTTTTTTACTCAATCAGAATCCAAGGCTTCCTACCTTCGGCAGCGTGGAAGCAAAAAAAAATCGTTATTTGGGCGAGGTATTGTAATTAAGGCTTGTGAAATAGTCCTTGTTACTCGTGTTACATTACATGCTGAAAATGGTTGTTTCATTTTCTGGGCATGAAATAATGAGCCAGACACATAAGTTAGGCTAGGAGGAAATAAGTCAAAGGTAAGTCCTTAATTTATTCTAGTCAGCTACAGAAGCTGCAAACACGTTTAAAAGACGTTTTAACGGACCTCACCTGTAATCAATAATTGCTGCAATTCCATTCAATGAATAGAATATAATTTATTTATATATTTAACATCTATATACTTAATACATTATTATTTCATATAACCGGGATTTTGCAGCGAAGAGGTGAGAGCATCGAGGTGAGTATTGGTTGAGAGCTCTATTTATTTTCCCTACGAAGTGATACCTAGTAGGATAAATATTGGTGAAACAATCTGAGGGAGGTCCCCTACACGGGGGAAAGAGAGAGTAAACATTCAGACGTGACAACTGCCAAAAAGCACCTGTTTGTGGATTTGCCTCTAGAATCACCGAGCGAAAAAGAATTGTCGACCGGCAGAGAACTAATCTTTGGAGCGGAAGAGGTAAAATGGACGTTCTGGGTAACAGTTAGCGACAAAATGTCTACAAGGAATAATGAAAACCTACTAAGTAAGAACAGCGCTATGGAATCTGGAAAACCGCTAATTTTCGGTATGATTTGACAGTTTCCCATCCAGCCACCATTTGACAGTTCAGGCACCCGTCAGAATTCAAAACAGATAATTTTGGGTTAAATGATTTGGAACTTGAGGTGCCTTAAGGTGACTTGACTCCTCCCCACGGGAGGAGTTATATTCCGCCATTACGGGTAAGTATAGTTTATCATTTACATTCACCCATGGAATTTACAATAAGAAAAATACGCAGAAAATAAAGCGTTACAGAATAATAATTATATCATTAGGTAAACATTAGGTATAACAGTTAATCACGAAATTATACATACTCGTGGGTGAAACTAACTTCGAAACTGTAAACGAAAATTACAATACAATCAACAGTTATATTATACTTAAAATATTATACAATATTAGGTTTTCAGTTTCGGTTATAAATGAAGAGATTTCATCCCACACTTCGTTATTTTTCCCGGCTCAGGAGGGTCTGATAGTTGAGGTATAGGTACTTATATTTACAGTTCTATGTATTCTGCTTATTATATTTCTATCGTCGCTATGTACGAACTTATTGGACACACATCATATATGTGTCGGCATATTATCCCTATGAATATTTTGTATACTTTTCCCTTCGACCCGAGTCCGTACGTCTGCCAATTTTCACGAGTTTCACGTCTGGAAATCGCGTAATATTCTTCCCTCGTATTTTTCTGGTTTATTATGTTCAGTAATGAAACTTTGGAGTTGAGCCTGAAACAAAATTTAACCCCCCCCCCCCCCAAATTTGATGGTTTCCGTTTCAAGGTATGTAGAATCCGAAAATAGAATTTAAAAATTTTTGTCCGTCCGCCGTGCACCGTACTTTGTACTTGTCTTAGTTACCATGAAAAAAAATTAGTGAAATTTGGTTTGTAGGTCCCATTTGGAGTCTAGCTGGTCAGTCATCTATAAGGGGGTGAAAAACAGGGGGTTGACCTTTACAGAACGCCGTAGCTCGAAAACTTTCAATAAAAGGGTACGGCTGTTTTACATTTTTAAATTGATCTCGAACTAAACAATTTTTTGAGACCACCCGGAGCACTGTACGAGCAGCCGTTCGATTGCACCGAAAAGCTTCGTCAACGTGATCGTGAATGAAACGGTATAAATCCGTCCCAGATATCACTGCTGGGGAACACCTGATTATTATCACGGATGGCTGTATAAAGTCGAGTTGGTTGCTTCGTGATATTATTTCATTTGAAGAATCTCTTTTGGATTTTGTTGATAGGTACTTTTGTAACTTGACCAAACGTTAAGCTTCATGAATAACATCAAAAAAATAATTAATAATTATTTAATTACTAAATCCTGCGCATTTTTATGAAACTGTAATTCCCGGTGCGGCTCCAGTACTCGATTTAGGGCTTTCCTGAGGGGAGCTCGATGGTAGGGTATTAACATAGAAAACAGTGATCTGCGCAGTAATCTGTACAGGTTTTGTAATCATTGGCAGCGTTTTTAGTACGATTTTTAGTGTTCTTCGAATCAAAAATCACGTAGTGACAATAGACCACCATAATTTGCAGAAGCGAATTTACCATTTCTAAACGAAATGGAGAAAAGGTGATTTCTCAAAACGGTCGTTCGATACTTGATAAAAATGGATAACTACTACTCACAAATTGAATAACATTCTCTAAAAATAATAACTAGTTCATGAAAAAAAAGTTGCAGGTGGTAGCAATGGCGATAATAGTGATGTTAACCTCAAAGGTGGAATGTTATTATGGTGTCTTGGAACCACCACTTTTGAATAACTGACAGAAAATGTTGGAATCCAAGTGCTTAACACGTACCTATGCTAATCTTTGCGTCTGTATACGAACCAACCTCCACAACTTTCTTTTTGCCCATCATTTATCGAATCTTCCTCATTTAGAGTTGCGAAGAACAGGTTACAAATAAGTGCAGAACAAGAGGAGCTTGGGGAGATGAAATTGAAATTCCAGCAGCAGACTTTTGATGAGGGAGGGTTGGAGCGAGGGAGGGAGATGCCTGTAGTTGAAAGCAACCTCTTTCCAGATCCCTTCCGCTCTTGTGCAGTTCTTGAAACAAACAACCGACCCCTTTTCGGCCTTCTTCGTATTCCCCGAACGCACCTCTCTCCACAGATATCCGTGGCGGGGATGGCATTACCTCCCGTTTCCATCTTTATCATCTCATATTTTCTTCTTTTTTTTGCCCGCGATGGAAGAGTTTCTATACACAGGAAGTATACAAAGGAGATTGGGGTGATAGAGGACTCAAGAGTAGTTTTCCCGTGCTCAAAGGGCCGAGTCCTTCGAATCGAACGTCCGTTGTATGAATCACATAGATGAGATGAGTCTTTAAGAGGATTCCATAAGGTCCCGAGGTTCTTTGTAACAAAAGACAGATCAGAACCCACGACGATGAAATAGCAGAACCTTGGCTGCACTAATCCCTTCCAATCCAGAGATAATCTAAGGATAACGAAGGCCCGTATTTATTTGGACTCAGCCGGGCATTTGTCAGGGCCTTCAGAGTTCGCTGAACCAAAATCGGTACAGCGCTGTATCAAAATTGGGGTACAGCTGTATCAAAATTGTGGTACAGCGCTGTATCACAATCGTGGTGCAGCTGTACAAAATCGCTGTAGAAAATCGATGCAGCTGTAGAAAATCAGTACAGCTTTAGAAAATCGGTAATGCTGTACAAAATCGGTACAAAGTCGCTGTACAAAATCGGTACAAAATCGTTGTACAAAAGCTGCAAAAAATCTGTACAAAAGCGGTACATCGCTGTAAAAAATCGGTACAGCTGTACAAAATCGCTGTACAAAATTGGTACAGCGGTACAAAATCGCTGTACAAAACCGGCACAGCTGTACAAAATTTCTGTACAAAATCGGCACAGCTGTACAAATCGGGGTACAGCTGTACAAAATCGGTAAAGCGCTGTATCGTAATTGTGGTACAGCTGTATCAAAACTGTGGTACAGCGCTGTATCAAAATTGTGGTTCGTAAAACTGATAATAAAGTTTCGCGTTTAGCGCAAATATCTGCGCTCCCTGGCGCCTTCGTTACTTTAGGTGTAACGTTACTTTAGGTGTAACGAAGGTGCCAGGGAATGCAGATATTTGCGCTAAACGCGAAACATTATTACCTATCAGTTTTACGAACCACAATTTTGAAGGTATAAGAACTTGGTTGACCGTCAGAAATATACTACACCAGAGTTACATGGTTATATAAATATGTTAAGAAACATAATACATAGGTACTAATCATGCGAAAATGCAAGTGCAAATATAGGGTGACCAAAAATTAAAGTTTTTTGTTTTTTTTCTTCATTTGGCATTAGCCGACAGCCATAGCCATGAAATAATTTTATTTTGTTATTTCACATTACAATGTTGCAATAAAAGAACGAAAAATAAAGGCGAATGATTAAGAAAATTAAATTTTGATTCCTACTTCTTGGATAAATGAACAAATGCCTTTGAAAACTATAAAACTCCGCGAATGCACCATTAAAGCCCCACCGAAATATCACCTTAAGAAGGGGGTTTTAAACACGTTCAAAATTGTACCCCCCCCCCCCCACCTTACACCCTAATTTTTTCGTAGAAGCGGAATACGACATTTTTGCGCACGTGCGCAATGCACACCATTAAAAAAAAAAAACAGAACCTCCAATTTTTATTGCAGATTTGGGTTCTTCGTGAAATTTCATGAAGAAATCATCCGTCACTCGAATTTCTTAACACGCAAATACGATCCAGATGTTACTAAACGCAAAAATCGAGTTTCGCGGGTACAGTCATCTACCAATGACGTTGTGATGTTCATTTTGGACTTGCACAATACGGTTGTCCTGGAAAAATGATCCCCTCTCCTTCTCCAGCCACTCCTAATTGTAATAAGCCATTTTAAACAAAACTTCCAAATGATAAGTACCCTTAACTTTTTGAGTATAATTCTTTCACTTTTTCATGAAACCAAGTGGAATCCATATAAATTATTTTTTGCTATACGACATGGGGTTTTCCATGTGAAAAACAAAGTTACTGTGTATTGCGCACATTTTGCGCATTCGCACCTGCGTAAAAATATCATATTGTTTCGAACTCAACTCAAAAAATTAAGGGTAGTTGTATTATGAAAGTTTTGTCTAAAATGGCTTACTACAAAATTAGGAGGGGCAGGAGACGGAGAGGGAATCATCGGCCGAGATACCCGTATTAAGGAAATCGGAAAATGAACATATCCACGTTATTCAGCATGAAAAAACTCGTTAAAATCGTATATCACACTTGGTATTGTACCCGTATTAGATTATTGTACCCACAAAACTCGGTTTTTGCATTAGCCACCATTTTCAGCTAATTTGCGCACTCTCAAAATTCTAGTTCCGGGTCATTTTTCCGTGCAATCTTACGCAGAATTAGACTCTGTAATAAAAAATAGGGGTACTCATTCGAAAAACGAAGTTAGTGTGCAACGCGCACGTTTTGGGCATGCGCAAGTGCGCGAGAAGGTCATATTAAAGTTTTGCACATGAAATTAATGGGGCTACTCTTTGAGATTTTTTTCAAACACCCTTCTCAATGAAGATATACCGGTTAGCCTTGAATTTTTGCCACCCTTTTAAATCAATTAATTAATTAACTATTTGCTGTTATTCATGAAGCATAACACTTGTTCAAGTTACAAAAGTAGGTAGGTGCCTATCAACACAATCCAAACCCTCGTGCTTCCCCCAGAAATCTTGAAAACATCAGTAAACTGATGTTAAGTATCTACACTACATGCAGATACATCGATACATGGATATGTCTTATTTTTCCCCATGTAAAAAATGTCCAATGTGAAAAACAAAAATTTTCAAAAATGAAATAGGTCACTTTATTTCCTCCAATTTTTACCAATTTATTTATCTATTTTTAGAGTGAATGACAAAGATACAAATGATTTAGTAATAATTGATACATGTGAATAATAGTTATACATTAATTTATTTAAAATTCATTGAGTTTCAAGCCAAGATATAAATAGTTATATACAGTACATCATGGATTCCTGTTGGAAAAATTGGAACAGAAATCCATGATGTACTGCTTATACCTATTTATATCTTGGCTTAAAAGCCGATGAATTATAATAAATTAATATATAACTATTATTCATAGTTCAATTACATGTATCAATATTATGATTGAATCATTCGTATCTTGTCATTCACTCCGAACGGCCTTATCAGGTGGAATAAACCGGTTCCCGTGAGATCACCGAAGTTAAGATAACTCGTGCTTGGATAGTACTTGGATGGGTGACCGCCCTGACACGTTGTGACACGTCCAAGTATGTCCCATGTAGCTGTTGGGCGAACTTCTCTCCACTCAAGGGGGTGAGGCAGTGAGTAGCCAAGTAAAGAGCGAAATAATGATCAGACCGAATTCTGATCCTCTCATTGGAGGACAGCTGATCACGTCCACGGCGCTGGCAGGGCATTCGGACGAAAAGCCCCAGCCTGAAATGGCAGTTTACTTTACTTTACTTTACATTAATATATAACTACAAGATAAATACTGGGTAAATCATGAGCTATCCAGCGAATGGAGAACGATTTTTATGCGATGAAAACTAACGAAGTTACTAACCCATAGCAACTGGTTGGTTGTACCTAAGTGAAAACCCTAGTAAAATGTCAAATAGCATCAAGTTTTTGGTTTATTATTTTCAATAATAAACCATTGGAATCGAGCATGAAAAAAAATAAAATTTAACCCCCCCCCCCCCTCAAAATTTGATGGTTTACTTTTAAGGTATGTACCTAGAATCCGAAAATGCAATGAAAAATTTCTGACTGTCCGCCGTACGCCGTACCGAGCACTTTTCTTAATTACCATGAGAAAAAATTGATGAAATTCGGGTTATAGGTTCCGTTCGTGTTCTAGTTGGTCCTCGAAGCTCGGCGTTACTGTCATCTCTAAGGGGTTAAAAATAGGGGTTGAAATTTTCAGAACGCCGTAGCTCGGAAACTTTCGATAGAAGGGTATGGTTTTTTTACGTTAACAAATTTTTCTTAAGCTAAACAATTTTTTGAGACCACCCGGAGCATTGTACGTCTAGCCGTTCGTGTGCACCAAAAAGCTTCGTCAACACGATCGTGAATCAAACGGTATAAATCGGGCCCGGATATCATCACTAGGGAGCATCTGATTGTAGTCAAGGATGGCTGTATGAAATCGAGTTGGTTGATCTGCGATATTATTTCATTTGATTATTACACAAGGGTAAATTACTACACAACGGTAAATTATTTCATAACAGTAAATTATTACACAACGGTAAATTATTACCCAACGGCTCATCAACCAAGAAGGGGCTGGATTTTGTTGATCGGACTTGAACAACCGTAGAAGTATTATTGATGGTCAAGTTATTACACAACGGTTCATTATACTTGACCACGAAGGTAGGTATTGACCACAGAAAACAGTGATCTACGCAGAAGGGGTGTCTATTTCACTCCACATCAACAATTTTCCTTCACAACTTCATTATTTTCGTTTCTTTTTGCCGTTTTAGTTAATGTTTGTCATCGACAGCATTTTTTAGCAATATTTAACACGCGATTTAGATGGGTACCTATAGTCAGTGAGATATGAGAATAGGACTGACCAAAAAAATGGCCCCCCACCATTGGGGAGCTTCAAGCACCGCCCCTTCTCCCAGAGTGGACCACTGTTGCCACTTGGGAATATTCTCTACTGGTCCGGGAGTTTTACGCCTCCTTCAAGTGGTCACAATCGAGATGAGTCAAAAATAGATGTTTCAAACATTTTCTGGGCCTCAATTCAATTCCAGCAATCGATTCAAAGGTGTTTTCATCATGCCCTTCTCATGCCCTGCGAAACAGAGCTTGAAAAAAAAAAAATAAATAAATAAAATAAAACAAAAATAAAAACGTCTTGTATTGATAATGGTACCGGTCTTCAGTTCTGTTTATAATATTTTGTGGAATAAAGACGACTTCATTTGATAAGTCTTGTTTTGAAAATGGATTTCCACTCTCTCACCGCATCTGCCTTACGTTTTAAGACCTCGAAATCCCTAACTGGCGAAGGTGTATTTGTTTCACCTTGAAATGGCCCAAAATGTGATAGCGGATAGCCATCTGATCGAACGAATCGATGCCCATTTTTAAACATTCCTTGGGCTTCGTTTTACCAGGCGTCTCGAAAGCTTCTTCACCTCCAGATTTCTCTTCCATAAAGATTGTGGTTAGACTGTGTTCTTGTTGAGGCCAGTTGCGTCGCAGACTCTTTCCGTCATTTCGTTGATGTTGTTCAAAGGACCCTGGTGTTATTTTTCTTTTTGGAAGATTTTCCACACTCGAAAAGCCAAGCGTCGTCCTTTCGATTTGAGGGGTTTTCTACTCGTGATCACCGTCCGAAGATCGGGAGGAATTTCGATTGTTGAATCCGCCGGTGATTCCATTACACACAAGCTTGTCTAAATAAAAACCAAATGAATTCCGAGAACTGACGCTACGAAACCAGAAACCAAAATGTGTAAGTCCGTTGAAAAGCCAAGATCAAAACGAATGAGACAAAGTGCGTTTATACAAACGATTGACAATGCGAGAAAAATGCAAGTTGAGCGTCGTTGACCGATGACGAAGTGGCTCAGACCGAAAACAATTGAGTAACGAGGGAGCTGGTACCTTAGGTAATATTTTCCCTTTCAGGTGGCACGCCTGAAAACCCTGAAGGGGTTAATCCCAACAGGGTCAGCAGATCTGGAGGGAGAACTTCTGGTCCTATTCTCACATCTCACGGACTACAGTAACGCGTATGGGGTTAGGTACTAACTTACAGAGGGTCTGCGATCTACATAATATGTATAGCATTGTACCATATTACGTTGTATAGTCGGGTTATCTATACAGAGAGCTGTGATCTGTAACAGAAGGGTATTCTGTACAAAATAATAAACCGTTGTGCAGCGTTTTGCTCTTAAAAATGCGTCACGAAAAATTTTGCTGACCACCAGCGTTAGGTAAGACATATTCATGTCAAAAAATACTTTTCCCAGTCACGGTTCCTAGGTAAGGGTACGTATCAACGATTAAGGCGAAGTGAAAATTGGGGAATTTCATATTTTGCATGACACAGCATTCAGTCAGTGCCTTGGGATTGTATATACACTTTTTTACACATTTCAGACTATACCAAAAACATGCAGAGATAAATCAAGAAACAGAAAATCAGTCTATCAGCCACCCCTCCAACACGGGAGCACCTTTTCCTTCAGGGGGAAAAAAAATAATGATAGAGATCATCTCTGAAGTGGTATAAGAAAAAGGAGGAGGAGGAGGAAAAAGAACAGGAGGAGGGGCCTTGATATATTTGTGTTGACGGATATATGTCCTTAAGTGAACGCCTCCCCTCCTACGTCTGACGATCTCGAGTTCTTTTAACCCACTTCCCCTCCGATTTTGCGAGTGTCCCGGACGTTGCTTCGAAGCCTCTCTCCCATAGCGCTCTCCGATACTCTGGCTGTTTTCCTAACGTGGAAAAAAAAGAAAGAAAATAATAATACAGAAAAAAAACTACCTCCCTCCCCCCCTTCTCTGATCCATCGCCTCTTCTTCCCAGATTCAATTCTGAGGATTTGAGAAATGAGTCTACTTGGGCGGAGGAAGGAGCTTTGGGGAAAAGCTGAGTGATGGATCACGAGGAGACCTGGAGTCAAACCGACTCTTTCCGTTACCCGTTTTTAGGCCCTGTTATTTTCACATCACGTTCCCCGAGCTCGTGTTTGTTCTCTTGATCGATTCATTCAACCCCCTGTTCCTCACCCTCCAACGGTCGCAGTTCCCTGTAAAGCTTTCGTTCGCGTGAAAACGGTGATTACTCAATTTGAAAATCGTTTCAACTTTGACGCGTGGGGAGGAGGAGGGAGGAGAGAGTTTTGTCTCAAGGGATTCACTTTCCGACACTTGTTGACTCCTGAAACATCGACCTTTTTCGGATCGCCTGTCACGTCTGTGTTCTAGCTTCGTGTAGTGACAGATGCGTACGTGACACTTGCGTACACCTCATTAACTGGTGGCACTTGCGTACGGTAGGTGACACTTGCGTACACAGCTGGCCTATTCGTAATTTGTACATTGCACTATGTAACATGAACTGAAGGTCGCTGCTGACCTTCGATAGCGAGAGATTTCTTCAGTTTGTTTCCGGCATTAAAAGGAAGAAGTTTTGTCTCGCGATGGAAGAAACCGTGACGACTAAAGGCAAACGTTCGGTCATTTACGAAGGGCACCAATATCGGTTACATCGAATTAGTAAAAGTGGTGTTATTATTTGGCTGTGTGTTAATGAAAAGAAGGATAAGTGCAGAGGAAGTTTGGAAAGCATTAACGGCGAAGTGTTGAGTAGGATCGAGCATAAGTGTGTGCCGGACGCAGCAAAGTGTGACGTGCGAAAAGCGTTGGCAAATGTCAAGAAAAGATTGGTAGTGGAAGAATCGTCGTTCCTGCAGGAAATATTCTATGATGAAATATCTCCGGTTGCGAACGTAGGCTACTATTTGGTGACCGAACTGCCGAAATTCAGCGAAGTTAAATCTCAGCTGTATAGAGTTAGACGGAAGAAGCAGGGTCAACTTCGCAACCCATCAGCATCCAGTGACACATATTTACCGCAGGCACTCATGACGCTGGACGACGGGTCATCTTTCGTAGCATTAGATGATTTTTTAGGGAACAATCGGCTGTTCGTGTTTGCAACATCGGAGGGTAAGCGGGCACTGACACAATATTCGCGGTTTTTCGTTGAATGGAGAAAAAATAATAAAAAACCACAGTCATGCAGCATGGCTATAAGAGCGAATTTTCGAAGTTTTCGGCATCTTCCTCCTCCGCCTAAAATTTTCTGAAAATTAATTTTCGGCCAATGTTTTCCCAACTTGATACCATACAAAATTAAAACAGGAGTAGTTTTACGCAAAGTAAAATTTGGGGTGGAAGGAGGGGGAGGGGGAAATCAAAAATGTTTTGAATACCAGAAGAGTAGGTATTGGGTACCTACGTAACAAATTTTTTGTTCCATTTTTTGCCGAGTAACACCTCGGTTTGTAGATTTTCCAACGCTGAACACGATGGTGAAGTCAGAATTGCGATATCCCATTCCGTTATCAGATTAGAGCAGACGAACCAGGAAGAACATCTCAAGAAATAACCACGTTCCTTCATCTTCAAAGTGCTCCAGTTTGAGAATGGAATGAGATATCGCAATTCTGATTTCACCATCGTGTTCAGCGTTCAAAAACCTTTGGAATGAGGTGTCACTTGTCAGACTTTTTCATTTTGGGAATTTATGGGTAATTTTCCCCCCCTAAAACTCCCCAAAACTCCCCCTTAGGGTGACCCGATTCTGCCCATCTTCGAACTTAGCCTGTCGATTGCCAAGACAGATTTTTCGTGCAAATTTGAACTTTTTATCTCAATTCTTTCGAGAGTTATCGTCTGGAATGACACATACATATATAAATATATAAATATATAAATATATAAATATATATATAAATATATATATATATATACATATAATTTTTGGTGTCTTTCGGCAGGGAATTCAGGATGGTCTGAAACGGATTTTGGTATAAAAATCTTTCGGAAATTCGAGTTTTAAAAATTTTGGACCGAGAACAATAGCTTCCTTTTCTTCGAAAATTCGCTAAAAGTACGTAGCTCTCGACAAGAAAATCGATCGTATCATGCAACTGTACCAACAGTCGAAAGATCTCGACACTTGCCTCACCCGATTGGCATACTTTACTGAATTTCAGTACGTGGAGAATCTCAGAACAATATCATTTATAGGTACAACAAGTGACAAATCAGTCAAATAACCGATCTGCCAGGCCACCACCCAACTTAGTGGAGTAACCTGAATATTCAAGAACCTGAAATTTCAAGAATGGAGAACCAATAAGTCGACTGCAGAAATCAAATAGGATGAGAAGAAGCGAATTCAAACGGAATTGGTGGACCAGCTAGGAATCAGGACCGTAGTAACAACATAACAGTTATGGGCGTTTCAAATGTTTAACGTTTGCCCATGCGCAAATCATGATGTGTAAAACCTCCAAATTGATGTGTAAAACCTCCAATGTGACGTTCAAATGCAATATATCTGTGTATGGCTTTATGTATTGTACTCTATAATTTCCCTAGTTCCTACGCCGAGGCTGGAAAACTGTTTCCCAAGTGCACTGAAAAGGTTGGAAATCCACGCTCAGGTGGCCACGGAGCTGCGCTTCCCGCGACCGACGCCCCCAGTACCACCGACTGCCGGGAGCGGCGCACAGATACAAATCCCGGCCCATCCGTTTTGACTGATGATTTGTGTGGAAAACGGCGGTTTCGGGCTCGTTTCGACGCTCAAAAGCCTGGAAATTGCCTCATTCTATTTCCCTCCGAATAGAAATAGGGGAACGCAGGCGGACTTTTTATGCACACAAAACTGAACGGCTGTAGGTTCTCCCTCGTTTGATTTATGTGTTGAGGGTGCGAGAAGAGAAAAGAGGGCTCAGGAATATGTCACCCAGCATTCGCATGAGCGGGCGTTAATGTGATTGGAACCTCCCTCAAATTTTTTCCCATATTTCTTCTTCTCCTAGCGAATTGTTCGAAGAAAATAAACTAGTCCAATAGTTCCACAATTTTCTTATCTAAAATAATATTTTGATGACCACAAATGAGGGTAGGTGGGAGGGGGGGGGGGGGGTTGAGGTTGAGAGGATGGGGTGAGAGATGGATATGGATGGAAGGAAGCGCGTGCTCTTATAGAGTCTGCTGACTAACTCCCCGCCGTTCTCACCAACAGCAGAGTTAGTTGGTAGGAGTGACTCCCCGTGGTTTTCACCAACAGCAGGAGTCTAGGATGTTATCCGGCGGTTCTCGCCAACAGCAGGTACCAGGGAAAGGAAATGTCCCGTGGTTTTCACCCACAGCAGACACTAGGAATGAGGGGTGCTCATACCCCGCGGTTTTCACCAACATCAGATAATGGGAAGGAACGCTCCGCGATTTTCACCAACAGCAGGCGTGAGTTAGGGAGAGAGCGAGTCTGGAGAGAGACACAGAAGTCGAGGGTAAGAGCGAGATCGACCGAATGAAGAGCTGGCCACCTGTCCTCCGTCCACAATCGGCCGTTATACTCGTTGAGGAGCGATGGCGGCTGTTTGTCTGGAAGGGTAATTTCGCTTACTTTCCCTCGGTGTCGCCGAGCTCAGCATTGCCTTCGTTTATTTGGTTAGGTCTACAGCTATGTACAATATTACCGGAGTGATTTGAAGGAGGGGATCACAACAAATATAATATTAATTTATTGTTGAAACGTTCCATCTGGACATAATATATGTGGATCCTGCTTCCGTTCTCAGTTCAAGCGTATTGAACAGAACCAACATCTTGTTGTATTTTTTGCTGAGCTAATAATAGCTGTATTGTTCACGGTTATTCGCAGAATAATAAACCAGAACGGTGGTATGTTAGGCAAGTATTAGAGGTATACATGACAAAGTCATCCCTAGAAGGACAGCCCCCAACCCTCCGACAGTTTCCAAACGTCCGTCTTCCTTCTTCCACAGACTCTCAACTTCAAATTCAGAGCATCCTACCTTTACAACAAGGTTTCAGATTCAGATTTGTTTATTATCATGATGTACATACATGTGTGTTTATACAGCAATCGTTTACATTTACATTTCTTAAGTAAGACAAAACGTCAAATAGGATCATCTAAATGAAATTTAAATAGTTAAGTATAATTATAAATTTTCCCAGATGCTAATTTATCTTAAAATGTCCCGTGAATTTAAAATCTAGAAATTCATAAATTTAATAAAACACTTCTTTCTTTAATAACTTATTTACCCACGAGGTAGATAGTGTCAAATGCATATCCTTAATTTGAGTCGTAATTTGTTGTAACATTTAATCGCAGATAACTGTGGGAGTTATCAGATTTTTTAGGCCTACTGAACGGGACTACATAAATCATTAACCCTTCTTGTAAAGTGCCCATGTGTACATCACTTATTTTATTCCACTGGCTTTCTTTGAAATGCGCATATTTCAAGCATTCTTTAACGTAAATACATGGCAGGGTTAGAATCTCTAAATGTATCAATTGACTCCCACAACCTTCTCTATAAATATATACAATTCCTGCCAGGACCCTTAATACATCTTCGTTGCAAAGAAAAAAATCTTTTCATTCGGCCGCTAATATCTAAATATTTATTTATGGAACTGGTTCTGAAAATTAGTGCACATCTGACCCAATATAGGACGGACCTGTTTTTGAGGGGGAAAAAAAATCGATTTTTTTTTTTTTCCCCATACAGCCAACGTTCTATTGACTGGAAGTGACTCAAATAAATTTTCAGGTTGAAAATTCATCATTCCCTTGCTGAGAAAGAACACTCCTTAAAAACACATGAACATAAATTGCTGTGCGTGTTTCGAGTTGCTAGAGGTTTTTTGTCACTGAAGATAATGAAGAGCATTCATTTTGGCCTGGCTTTTTCGGTTCTGAAGTAGGGGTTGATTGCATGGGGAAGTACTTGTTGGGAACACATCTGGCTCCTAGTTACGCTCCGAAGCTCAGCGCCCTGATCCAAATACACCGAGCGGTGTTATGGGGGGGAAACATGAGTGTGAAAATAGGGTTTTTCGAGGTTTTGGTTTATTATTTTCAATAATGAACCATTGGAATCGAGCATGAAAAAAAAATTCTTACCCCCCTCAAAATTTGATGGTTTACGTTTCAAGGTATATGTAGAATCCAAAACTGCAATAAAAATATTTCTGTCTGTCCGCCTTACGCCGTACGGGCCACTTTTCTTAGTTACCATGAAAAAAAATTGATGAAATTCGGGTTATAGGTTCCGTTCGGGGTCTAGTTGGTCCTCGAAGCTCGACGTAACTGTGAGTCATCTCTAAGGGGTTCAAAATAAGGGTTGAAATTTTCAAAACGCCTAAACCATTTTTTTACGTGAATATTTTTACGGTTTTAAATAGTTCTTGAACTTGCGAGTTTTTTAAGACCATCGGGAGCGTCGTACGTCCAGCCGTTCGTTCACAGTAAGGCCCCGAAGTTTGCACCGACAGGAATTTTCGACTCCAGTGTGAATGAAATGTATACAATTCAAACCAAATCTCGTAACCAGAGACGCGCCCACAATAGGAAATTTGGCGGAGATAAAATCATTGCTAGGGATCACCTGATTATATTGGCGGAGTATGAAGTCGAGTTGGTTGTTCTGTGATAATTATTTCATTTGAAAAAAAATGATGGCTCTTTTGGAGTTTGTTGGTAGGTAGTGAAACTTGAACAAACGTTGAAGTATTATTGATGGGTAAATTATTACTACGGTAAATCATTACTCAACGGTAAATTATTACACAACGGTTCATTATACCATCTACGTAGAAGGGGCTGGAGTTTGTTGGTAGGTACTTTCGCAACTTTTTTCACTCCTCATCAACAATTTCTTTTCAGAACTTCATTATGTGTGTTTGTTTTTGTTAGGTACCTACTGTTTGTCATCGGCAGAATTATTTTAGCAACATTTAACTCGTGATTTAGGTAGGTACCTAGTAACGAGTACGGGTTTAGGTACTAACCTAAGGAGGGTCTGCGATCTACATAATATGTATAGAATAGTACATATCATATTATATAGACGGGTTATCTATACATAGAGCTGTGATCTGTAACGGAAGGGTATTCTATACAAAATAATAAACCGTTGTGCAGGGATTTGCAGCGTTTTTAAGGTTATAGTGAACATGAGCGTGTGAGGTTTATATGTTTTTGGGGCGAGAAGACCGAATATGAAGTTGATTTTGACGAATGAAGAACTGAGGTTGTAACGAAGGTTCAGCTCCCAAAGTTCATTTTGTACGAGTCAAAAACCTGGGAAATTGTCTGAAATTACAATAATAAGACTAGAATTAATTATCAACACTAGAAGTGCTTGTATAATAACACTAGAAGTAGTTTCAACAGGTGAATCAAGACAATTAAATGGCACCATCAATGATCAAAGATAATTTGTCAAAAATGGGAGCTTATTTCGTGTTTTGGGGGGCCAAAATTGGTGGAAACCATCAACAATAGGTATTTCAACAATAATTGCACATGAAAGAAAAATAAATGTATTTCCAGCATTTCTGTAGGTTTGTCCAATAGAATAATAAACCCATGTGACAAGGATTTTGCAGAGTTTTTCCATGTTTTTAGGGCGAGAAGACCGAATATGAAGGTGATTTTGACCAAAGATTGGAAAATTGAGGTCAAACCAAGTTTCAACCTTAAATTTACGTTAAATTTTCGTCTAAGATCGTCGCTTTTCTACACACAGTTTGGGTCCCCATTTGGGTCCTAGTTTTGCTCCGGAGCTCCGCAGCCCGATCGGAATACACCCAGGGGTGTAATTGGGGAAAAATTGGTGTAAAAATAGGGTTATTCGAATAAAAAAAAATCAGTCATGCAGCATGACTTAATGAGCGAATTTTCAAAGAAATATTCGAATTAATGGCTATGGTTTTGAATAAAGGAAAACTTCGGTCTAAAATTTGGTTTTCTATGTATATTCTCTTCGTATTTATTTTAATTTGTACGTTTTGTCCATCCTGATTCTACCGTTTGTTTATTACGTAATTGTACTAAGTGCTTATTTATTTGATCGCTGTGGGTAAATTCAAGGAGTTGTACTAATCGTTTGCCTCCCCCTTTTTTGCTTCGAACTCTCGTCTTCAATTAATACTTCTCACATTTTTCAATCTGACCACTCTAAGGGGGTGGGGGTAAGAGTTTAAAGATTATCCTAGTTTTGGGTAATTTTTGCGCACTTTAAATGCTCTAATTTAAGAACGGATTTAGATATCTAAAATCCGATTTCACTATCGTGTTCAGCGTGCAAAAACCTTTAAAATGAGGGGTCACTTGTTAGAAAATAACATTTTGGGGATTTTTGGGTAATTTTTGCGCACTTTAAATGCTCTAATTTGAGAACGGATCAAGATATCTAAAATCCGATTCCACCATCGTGTTCAGCGTGCAAAAACCTTTAAAATGAGGGTCACTTGTTGGAAAATAACATTTTGGGGATTTTTGGGTAATTTTTGCGCACTTTAAATGCTCTAATTTGAGAACGGATCAAGATATCTAAAATCCGATTCCACCATCGTGTTCAGCGTGCAAAAACCTTTAAAATGAGGGGTCACTTGTTAGAAAATAACATTTTGGGGATTTTTAGGTAATTTTTGCGCACTTTAAATGCTCTAATTTGAGAACGGATCAAGATATCTAAAATCCGATTCCACCATCGTCTTCAGCGTGCAAAAACCTTTAAAATGAGGGGTCACTTGTTGGAAAATAACATTTTGGGGATTTTTGGGTAATTTTTGCGCACTTTAAATGCGCCAAAACCCTCCTTAGAGTAGGCCAATTTCGCCCATCTTCGAACTTAGCCTTTCGATTGCCAAGATAGATTTTTTGTGCAAATTTGAGCTGTTTATCTCAATTCTATCGAGAGTTATCGTCTGGAGTGACACATATATAAATAAATATATATATATATACATATAAAAAAGTGTTAAATTTCAGGAATCGTTTTAGAATGGTCTGAAACGGATTTCTATGAAGAAAATTTCCAAAAATTTATATTATTTAAATTTCGAAGCCATTGCAATAGCTTCATTTTCTTTGAAAATTCGCTAAAAAAGAAGATTTTAGTGAACATGAGCTTGTGAGGTGTCTTTTGGTTTATAATTCTGTGACTATTATACCTATGTATTCGCTCAGCAAAAAATTTGTATAACACCCCCTCAAAAATATTCGGTCCTCTCGCCCTACAAAACATGGAAAACGATACCTCACCGTTTTCAAACTCCTGCCAACTAAATAGCTTTGAAAAGGCCCTTGCTGAATAGGGTCAGTATAGGTACATATTGAATAACCCAACGTCTTGAGTCACCCTCATCAGCAAGACAAACCTGTGGGATGGGATGGTCACCTTGCTACCCGCATAATTCTAATCCCTGGAAACTCAGGGCCCGAAAACTTAGAATAGTAAAACTAAGAACGCCTATTTATAAGACGGTCGGGTGGCCAACTCTCAACACTCAATTCCCTAGAAAGTCCTTGTTCAGCAACCCCTTGCAAACCCTTCCAAGTACTTTTTCTGGTACCCAGTATTTCAACGCAATGTAATTCTAGAAGAATGTCTGTCATAGAATACAACGCTAATTTGTTCTGGGTATTGCTTAGCCCAGGTGTTCTCAACTTCTTGGTACCCATGCCCCCCTTGCAGTACATGGAACACACTCCCGCCCCTTTAGATAGAAATTGAACAGTCAGGGATGGGTAGAAGAACGAGCAAAACATCGCTTTTTTCACCATTGAATTCTTTATTCA